>BQNB010061159.1:0-36611 GCA_026074375.1 Tanacetum coccineum | reverse complement strand
AGGTCTTAGGAATGATGTGTGTATGGTTGTATGGTGATAGAAAATCAAAGTATGGATTGTGTTTTATGGCTATTTTGAGCCGGGGGTTTATATAGAGATAAAGAGAGGTTTTGATTTGTTTTCACTTTGCAAATGAGAGAGTTATGAGTTTACTTGATATCTTAAGCATTATATAGACAAGATATTTAGTTAAGTACTTACTAGGAAGGTTCATAGTGCAAGTAGTCAAGTGGTGAGAAAGGTGTAAGACCTTGGTTCCCTAGATGTAACACCCCCAAAAATCAGACGGCAGCGGAATAGTAACATTGGGGTGCTACTTCAAGGCACAAAACACAAGTCACGGAAAACGACCTCAAAAGAGACGTTTTAAGATAAATTTCACATTTGATATATTAAAATCAGAGTTTACAAAGGATCCCATTTATAATGCAACAGAAAAACATTTTTCAAATGGTACTCAAGTTATTAAGCCTTTAAAAATATCTATATCCGCGCGACTCGAATGCTCCCAATGCTCCACTAGCAAAATAGTAACCTGAAAATACATGCTAAAACGTCAACAATAATGTTGGTGAATTCATAGGTTTAAGTAAAAAGCAGTATTGAAATAATTTAAGAAATATTTCAGAAGAAAAGTAGCGTTACAACATTTAAAAGTGTTATTTCCGAAACCCTCGCGGGTTTATAAAACATTAAAAAGATTTGTATCAAATAGTTTTATAACGAAATGAAATAGTCAATAAAGTAAACGTGAAGTAGCTCATAGGGTGACAACAAAATGATAGCAAAATGGTTTATGGGTTGACATCGAGATTGTTTGTAAAGTGATAGGTCACAACAAGTATCAAGAATATCCGAACAAATGCAGAAGTTGTCAAAGAAAATGAACGTAAAGATTTATTCAATCAACGAAATGAACGTAAAGTGTCGTGTTCTAAATGTAGGTTCTCCAAGGTGACACGTATGAGGTGACAAGTTAATTGTCATACTCCCATCAACTGGAAGGCTTCAAAACGATGGATTACAAAACAACATATGCGATTCAAAAGCATAAGAAGAGTGTTCCAACTCGGAGTCGAATGGTAAAGTAACTAGTAGAATTTACAAAATATGCCGAATTTTCGATATCATCAAAAGGGAATAAAGTAAAGTCGCGTAAATGCTTCGGAGTTAATCATAGGAGATCAAAAGAAAATAAGCCATATATATAGGTATCCTTATATAATGCCAGTATTGACGCTCAAGGGAATAAATGAGAAATCAGGAAGTACGCGAAAATCGGAGTGGTCAATATTTATATATAACGGACCAATATAAGGTAAATAGTAAGACGTCATATGATAGACGTAAGATAACAAAATCATAGTCTAGTATTAAATACTCATTATCCATGTAATAGTAGTAGGGATGCAAAAGAGAGCTTATAAGTTACCTGGGAGCAAGCGCGTGCGGATATCGGATAAAACAAGGAGAGACTCTATATTTTGAAAAACATGGTCATAGTCTAGGTTTTAAAAACGACCTAGTTCTCTATGACTTCAGCTCTGATACCATCTGTCACACCCCCAAAATTCAGGACAACGCAGCGGAATAGTAACATTGGGGTGCGACTTCAGGGCACAAAACACAAGTCACGGAAAACGACCTTAAAATGGACGTTTTAAATAAAGTCATATTCTATTTAATAAAAGATCAGAGTTGCAACAGGTTTCATTTATAATGTATTAGAAAACATTGTCAAAACGTTTGTCAAATAGTACTCAAGTTATTAAGCCTTCAAAAATATATATATATCCGCGCGACTCGAATGCTCCCAATGCTCCACTAGCAAAATAGTAACCTGAAAATACATGCTAAAACGTCAACAATAATGTTGGTGAATTCATAGGTTTAAGTAAAAAGCAGTATTGAAATAATTTAAGAAATATTTCAGAAGAAAAGTAGCGTTACAACATTTAAAAGTGTTATTTCCGAAATCCATCCGAAATCCAAGTAGTGATTCAGTAAATCAAGAAGTATTTAAAAGTGGACCACAAGATCGAGTAATGAATGGACTAAGTAATTCGAAGTCCAAAAAATGTACTGTAGCCACGAGACAACACATTCATCAAGGTCTAAGAAAAAAATATATATTTATTGCACTAAGCTCATGACACCGAAACCTTAACGTACTTCAATCAATAGATTGGAATGCCCCGTAAAAGTAGGATGTTCTGCCAAACATCCTAGAAAGTAATCTCAAATGTTCAATGCACCATAAGTCAGCTTGTGACCCCAAAGAAAGGTGGGGATTGTCAATCCCGATAGATCTATCCACAACACTCGCGCTCACGACACTAGCAACTGACGGTCATAGATAAATAGCGAGGACTTAAGTGCAGAGAAGGTACTTAGGCAATTAATGTAATCAGGAAATAGCATACGTTTTAAAAACAATTGTGTCGTCGTAAACATATGTCTAAATTCACGGGTTTCAATATAGGTATTCACGATCTCAAATCATGTAGTAAACAAATCAAGCTTTCGTAAAAATAATCATGTAACACTTATGTATAGAAATCAATAAGTTTGTGTAGTAAAACGAGCACATATTCTCACCCCGAAAACAGTTTAAGAAAACCATTAAAAGAGAAAAGGTGGGGCTATGAACTCACAAAGTATTGAAAGGTAATTGTACTGTAGTAAAATATACGAGTTTGTAAACGAGCATGTATTCCCCTCGCGGGTTTATAAAACATTGAAAAGATTGAAATGCGACTATGATACTAAACGTATTGAAAGGAATTGTATTGTAGTAAAATATACAAGTTTGTAAACGGCATGTTTTCTAGCCCAATAACAGTTTAAAGACAAGTACAATAAGGGGCTATGAAACTCACCTTGAGTGAATGGAAATCAACAAAGCGTATTCAAATCAGAAATCGTCACGAAGGAATCCGAATGCAACCTAATCCAATATAGGTCGTATAAGTACTAAAACACTTTGATGATCTTATAGGTCGTCTTAGTCATGTACTATCGTTCGGCTTAGTTACTTTAAGAGGTGTGTAGTGATCTTATGAGAACTATGACACTTTAAATCGTAAATCCAACAACTCGTCGATACGCCACCCCGAAGAGGCCTCATTATGAAACTCCCTAGTAATATAGTACTTTGATTAATACCACATATAGGTCTATATAGTTCAATCACCATCTAATTGTGTTTGTGAAATAATGATTAAATCCCATTTGAAAAATAAATGCCATGTATTAAAGCTCGTATAATCGTTAAATAGTTCAATCGCCTTTGTAAAATAACATTTATAAAGTTTAAAACAAGTATAAATATTATTTAAGTGATTCCAAAATGTTTCGCAAAAATTTATAAAAAAAACGAACCAACACTATTCATCTCAGGAAATAGTGTCTAGTTTACAAAATATACATCCGAAAATTATGAAAATCGGCAGGTTTATGTAAAATGTCGTTCCGAACAACTTTGTAGTTTTACATTTCGACTCAATCAGACCCGAAGGCCCTCGAAAATGAGCTTCAGCAGCTGCTGAAGCGTGCACAGTTTTTCAGCTTATATATATAATGTTCGATAACTTTGAAACGTCGTATCTTACTCGTTTTAACTCCGTTTTTAGTGATTCTTTCGAGTACGTCTTCGTAATTAAAAGTTTTATAATTATTTTCCAAAAATGTATCTGTTGTGAACAGTAAATTTTATAAAATTAGTTTTATAAAAGTTTAATTAACGTATAACTCGTAAACTATGTATCTTCTTCGTTATAAATCCGTTTTTCGAGTTTCTTACCTTTTTGGAATCGTCATGATGTGTAGAATTTTATAAAAATATAAAATAATATGTTATTTACACGAATTTTGGACAGAAACTTGGTGTGACTTTGATAACTCCATTTTCATGTTAAAATCCTAAATGGTGATTTCACTACATAAACATCACATATGCATATAATCATATAAATGAAAAGTTAAGGGCTTAAGATAACCTTAATGAGATGATATAAGATGATGATACTTAAGTGCTAAACCCTTGTTTAGACTTTAATACCCGAGATTATAACCAAGAAAACCCTTGTTTTCTTAATAAAACCCTAGCTTCCTTTTACTTGATTAATACTTGAAAATGCTTAGCCAATGCTTGGAAACACCTTAGAATATCTTAGGATGGATGTGTATAGATGTGTATAGGTTGTAGAAAATTTTATATGGATTGTTTAGAGGGGGGGTTGAGCCGTGGGATAAGGGAGCACAAAAGGGAAGAGTTTTTGATTTTCTAGTTAAGTGTAAAGTGTGTAGATGTTAGTTCTTTCATGCAAGTAGTATATATAAGTGTTTAACTAGTCAAAAGGTGTAATAGGAGTCCAAGGAACATGAGGAGGGTTTTAAGGATTCAAGGTTTTTGTGTTTTTAGTCAAGGTAACAAAAAGGCTAGGTATTAATGAAGTAGGATGTACAAAGACCAAGTGGTGCATTTTGTGTGCTCTTTGCCTCCTAGTTGTTGTTATTTCGTGGGTTAGGGGGGGGATAAGGGTTTCTAGATGATTTTTGATAGTTAACAAAATATCTAGCAAAAACTTTACTAGTTACAAGTTGTAGCTTAAGTAAATGAGTTGTGTGTTTATGTCTTCTTGTTTGCTAGCATTTTATACTTCTAGGACTAGTCAAAGATCAAAGACCAAGTAGTCAATGGTCCAAGGGGGGGGGGGGGGGGAATTCGGTCAAGGGGACAATGGGAGGGTTTTGGGGAAAGTCTTGGTCTTTGTTTGCAAGTCTTAGACATAAACCTTAACTAGTTGTAAAATGTACAAGTTCCTTATTAATGATATGTTCTTTGGTTCCCTAAAATGCACATTAGTACCATGGAATAAGGAAGAGAAATGACTAGCTAAATATTTGATAAAATGAAAGTAATACTTGCACTTTTTTATAAAATGTGTAGCTAAAATGTAAAGTGTAGATTAATTTAAAAGTGTATACTTGCAATTCAAATGTCTTGGTTGTTTTATTTATGTGGGACAACACAAAATAAATCCATGGGTAAAGTTTTATAAAACTTTGGGCATTGAAAATAAAAATGAGTATTTATTGAAGCGTAGATAAATTTTAGTGGTTCCGAGAATGTCTAATCGTATTTAATTGCGAAACGTAACCAATTTATGTAACCGATAAAAATAAATATAAAAAGTTGATTATTACTTTCGTAAAAATAATATATTGCTTGCTTGACGAAAACTTTAATTCGTTTGGTGTCCGTTTACATTAATTGATAATTTGTAGCTTACGCGATTTAACTTAACTATTATAATTAAAAGTAAATGCATACGAAAAAAAGAAAAAAAAAATTATTAGTAAATGACCTGAAAATACGGAATGTTACAGTTTGGTCCAGCATGAGCAACAATACTTGATTGAGGTTGAGACTCTGCATCATCACCAGGGTTTGATCCAGCCTGGCCTTCATTTTGTACACCAGGGTTTGGTCCAGGACTTCATCTTGAACTCCACTTTTGATCACAGGAGGCACTTCCTCATCGAATTCCGTTTCACTGTCAGTCAGACCTAGTTCTGCATACAGTGAAGGAGATTCAGCATGACCTGGGGGTTCAGTTGGTGCAGGAGTGCGCCTCTGGAAGATATATTGTTCAGCAGGGCTCTTCTTCTTTGGTGTCTGAAGGGTTAGTAGATCAAGGGCAACTTGTTCATCACTGACTTTCTCTTTTCCCTTTCCCTGAACATCTGGAAGCGGTTGAAATTTCCCAGAGTCAGGTTCCCTGAGCACCACAAGACGAGCTGGACCTTGAGTTATTTCTGCTTGATCTTTAATGCTTAGTTCCAGGGCCCGTTGAATGTCTGCTTCTTCATCACCATACACATGTTCCTTTTCTGGAACACCTTCATCAACAAATTCATCAATAAACTGTAAAGGGCTCTTTGGCTTTCGCTTCTTTATCACCTTACCAGCTTTAGATTGTTTGGCTGGAGTTGGTGCCTTAGATTTCTCCGTAACCAGCTTTCGTTTCTTTTCCTGAGGCTTGGCAGGTGCAGGTTTGGGTTATTGAGATGAAGTAGATTTGGATCCCTTGGTGGTTGTAGGTTTTGTGACTGGTGCTGCTTTAGGTGCTGAAGGCTTAGATTTCTTGGTTGCTTCGGGTTTGGTAGCCTTAGCAGGTTTAGGTGCGGGAGAGTCAGGATCACTACCTTCTTCACCGGCAAGGTATCTTTGATGCTTAGCTACTTTCTCCAGATACTCCTTGTAGTATTGTCCACCTCGAATGTCAGCAGTGATAAGATCATTTGGAATAGGCATCCCAAAGACTTCCCATTTGGTTCCCTTAGCACTAAACTTAAGATATCCAAGAACATACTCTTCATAAGGCAAATGAAGTGGAGAGTCTGGCCTCAGGTGGAATTTGTGCTTGCTTTGTAAGTGATGGATGGTCAACTTGGTGAACCTAACACTTGGGATCACAAGAGGATTGGCTTTCTTCTTTCCCTGAGTATGCAGTGCCAGATTCTTTTTGTCTTCGATGAAAGAATGAATGGATTGGGTGAATTCTTCCCACATCCTCTCTGCATAATCAATATGGGCTTGATTGACGACGCCCAAAAGAATCTGTAACACTGGAGCTCTTGGTCTCTCAAACCCTGAAGTCTTTCCTATAAGACACAAATTAATGATCGTAGTGAGTGCGCTCCACAGCTGATGCATGTCATTAGTCACGACTGCAGATAATGTTCTGATGACTTTCGGGTAACCCAGATCGTTGACAAAGTTGATAAGAGCATCGGGTGTTGGTGGGGAAGAAAATGGCTTGTTGTTGTCGAATGGTGTGATCTGAAGTGCGTCTCTAAGTGTGTCTTTGTTGAGATCGAACCATTGCTCATCTAGTTGACAGCTGTAACTCCCAGTGTTTTTGACATATCGAATAGTGTCCCAAAACTGCTGAATATAGATCGATGAAATTGTCGAGGAAGTAGTGAAGGCTCTGAAGAGGTTGGTGTGCTTCAGAATGTCCACAACAATCTTGTAGATTGGATTGCTCTGTGACTTTTCTACATCCAAATAGAAGTTGCTTTTTCCTACAGGCACCCAACTGCTGCGAGGCAGGATCTGATCATCTGTACGAGTGGGTGGTGCCATAGCCGGTGCTTGTTTAGCAGGAGCATTAACATTAACATCAACCATTGTATCTGCACAATTACATCCACAGAGAGACGTATATGCAGAAAGGAGATGTTAGAAGTGAGCAAATGCTCAGGAGTTAATCAGTCATGGAGAAAATCCAAGAAAAGGACACCTAGATCAAATAAAAGTGGCGGTCAACAGATTTGGTCAACTCTTAAGTCAACGAAAGTTAACTCATGGAAGAGAAGACAAAACGCAATGACCAAACCACAATGACCAAGTCGCAATTGTCAAGTCATACTAGACAAAACGCAGAGGTTAAGATACACTAGCCAAAAAGCAATAGGACAAAACGCAGGCAACAAAACGCAAGATACAAAACGCAGTCAGTCAGCAAAACGCAATCACACACAAGTCGCAGACATCAACCAAGGAAAACGCAGTCAATCAAAACGCAATGAATATTTTATAAAAAATAATAAAAACGCAAGAGACAAATCGCAACAGGAAAAACGCAATCCGACAAAACGCAAGACATATTATATTCAAAATATACAAAACGCAATCATTTGAAAAAATTTCTAAATGAGGGTTTTAATATTTTAATATTTTAACGGTCTTCATATACAAAATGCAATGACTGCATTTTGACCCTGCCTAATATTTAATAATCAAAACGCAATGGGATATCAAAGGACAAAACGCAGTGAGGAATCAACAACAAAACGCAACTAATAACATTATAGGCAAAACGCAACCAAGACTATTCTAACAAAACGCAATCAAGAATATTCATATGCGCAGATTCTAACTTTCAAATCAATACTTCCAAGGCATAACAAGTATATGATATACACTTTATTATACTTACTAACCAACTTAATTAACAACAAGCAACCATAAGCATTATTCGATTGCGATTCGACTCAAAAAGTTAAACGCAACACGAAAATCACTAGGACCCCATATTCACTGATTGGGGAAGCAATTAAGGCATCTAATAGGCATCACATATGCAATCTAATACAAACCCATCAAGCAAAACACATATTCAAACACTAACCAAGAATTCGATGATGAATATGCACGAAAATCTACAAAACATGAGTTTTAATGAGATTTAGGCCATGTTGATATAGATAAAGTATGATTAGATGATATTGAACATTAAACAAACAATACCTAGACAGGAATCAACACGGATAGCCACGAATCAAACAAGTTGCAATATGTTGCATTTTGGGTTGAGAGAAAAAGCAAGAAAGGGTTTTGACCGGTTTTTAGTGTGATTGACCAAGACAAAACGCAGAGGGCTTTTATACTTAAGTACAAGTTTCAGCTTATGGCAGATTTGGCCCCTCACTTTCTACTTTCTTTTCCATTTAAGGTATAAGAGTTACTAAGAGATTAATCAAGATGTATAAATGGCACAATTGGTCCTTAAGGTTTTAAAGTCTAGGAATCAACTAGAAATTTGCACAGTCCCTATACTTGCACATAAATGATAACTTTGGCCTTTTGAGTTAACACAAGTTTAACTCCCCCTCAAAATGTAACCCCGTTAGATACAAAACCTTTCTCAATTATTTATACGATGTATAAAAATGGCCGTTAGATGTCATAAAGTTGAAAAATACCCTCCCCCTCAATCAATGACCCGTTTTCTATTAAAAGAGTTGTAGTCTTTGATTGAGTATCAAATGTATAAAAAACACTAAGTCGATTGATTTCAAACAACATTAAACCATCCATGTGAAATCAATATATTTCTAAAGATATCATAGACGGAAAATTATTTGGATAGACAGAAGACTTATCTTCTGTATCAGGAAATAATGCACTGAAGCATACTTTAAGTCGGATTTGCTATAGATATAAAGTAATCCATACCCGGGAGAATTTAATCACCCGTTGTAGGAACAGCCGTCTTTTTGGCGACATGCTTTCCTCATTGAGAAAATCGGGTTGTAGTCTGAAGTAACTGCAAACCATAAAGACATGTTTTGAAAAATTTAAACTTCCGTTCGAGCTTCATTTTAAAGGCCCGTTTTACTTTTGTCAGTATTGAATGGGACATTTCTAGGTCCGTAATTGTTATCGATAACAGAAAAAGACATGTCTTGAAACACTATTTTTTATATTTTCTATTTTCTGATTTATATGGTTTTTGTAGTCTTTATATTTTTGTATTTTCTTTTTAGATTTAAGCTATATACATATATGTTGGGAATTACGTTTTCCTAACTTAGTACCATTAGTAATAATAGTTAGTACCGATAGTTATAGTTAGTACTGACAGTACAAAATGTTAAGTACTGATCAGTTAGTTAGTACCGTTAGTAGAAATTAGTTAGTACCGTTTAAGAGATATGTATGAGATATTTTAGGAAAAGATATGTATTATCTTTTACGCGTTTTGTAAGCCTGTTAGGGTTTATCCTTGGTTTATAAAAGGATCCCTCTTGGCATAGTTAGAGACACGAGCTCAATATATCTCATACAAATCATATCTCATAGTTAGTAATTTGTAATCACTAAAAGCGTTTTAATATAAAATTATTATTTAGTTTTTCATTGTTCTTCTTAGTACTTGTGTTAAGATTCCGCATTAGCACAAAGTATTCTTAGTCAGTGATTTTTATAGTCAAACTGTATTTATACATCTTGGTATCATCCTTATAGGCTGCAGAGATCTATTCAGTTTGGGACTATCAAGTGGTATCAGAGCCTGTGAGAAACTCTGAGTAAGAAGAACAAAACCAAAATCCAGTTATACATCTCCATCCTACAAAACTAAACATGTCTGGATCACACGTGAACATTTCCCCACCATCACCATCATCATCACAAACACCAACACAACAAACTCCTCATACAGTATCAACCATCAAACTTCTTTATTCTCAAAAAGGGAGAATATGATATATGGGCCATGAAAATGGAACATTATTTGGCCCATACAGACTATCTAATCTGGGAAGTTATACAAATATGGGGATTGGTCCTGCTATCAATCATACCGATACACAAGCGACCAAATAAGGTATTGCCTCCAAGAACTGCAGGAGAAATTGTAGTCAGAGAAAGAGAAAGAAAGCAAGGGACACCTTGCTTATGGCTATATGAGAAGTTCATCTTGCTAAATTTCAATAAGATGACTGATCAAAAGTGATGTGGGAAGATGCTTCATCCTGATTTGGTGGAAAATGACGAATCAAAGAAGATGCAGAAGTATATCTTAAAGCAACAGTTTGAAGGATTCTCTGTATCCAACTCAGAAGGGCTTCACAAAAGCTATGACAGGTTCCAAAGTCTTCTGAGTCAATTAGAGATTCATGGAGCAGGTGTATCCACTAAGGATGCAAATCAAAAATTCCTTAGATCTCTACCTTCTGCTTGGTCACAAGTTTCCTTAATTATGAGGACCAATCATGAGCGGGACAGTATAAGCTTTGATGAATCTCGTTTCAATAATCTAAGAGTCTTTGAGAATGATGTAAAAGGCTCTACTGCATCATCCTCTAACACGCAAAATGTAGCATTTGTCTCTGAGAACACCAGCAGTACTAATGATGTTAGTACCGCTTATAGTGTTTCCAATTCTTCTGGGCAAAACTCACAGTATGAACAAACATCATCATACTACTTGCTTGCTAATCAATCAAGTTGCCCTCAACTGGATCATGAGGACTTGGAACAGCTTGATGAATATGGGACCTAGAAGAATTGGACTTTGAAAGCGGCAAAGCTGGCCCCATGAATCTCAATGAGAATGAAAACGTTTTACAATAAAGATGGTAGGGAAAGCTATATTTGATGCAAAAAGAACCAGTTGGCTTTGATTAACAAGTTTAATGATTACAATTGCCACATGACAGGGAGGGATGCATGGAACTCTGGAAATAAGGATGGGAGCAGAACTGGAAAGAAGGAGGACTCTAAAGCATTGGTGACTATTGATGGAGAAGGTGTAGATTGGACCAGTCACTCAGAAGAAGATGAAGATTATGCTTTGATGGCTTGCAACAGCTCAGAATCAGACACAGAGGTAACTTCCTGTTCAAATGAGTGTAAAGAGTCTTATGCTAAACTTAAAAAACTGTATGATGTTCAGAGAGAACAACTTAGTGATGCAAGCATAGAAATAAAGGCATATACTCAAGGTCTTAAGAAAGTTGAAGCACAGTTAGTTGCTCATCAACAAGGTCAACTTTGGTATGAACAAAAGATAAAATTTATGAAGATAGATTTAGATGATAAAACAGATGTTCTAACATACCATAAGAAATTGTTGGCAGAAGCTCAAAAAGAAAAAGAAGATTTAAAAGCTAAAGTAGAAAAATGGCATAACTCTTCTAAAAATCTTAGTAAACTGCTTAATACCCAAATGAGTGCTAATGATAAGTTTGGGCTTGGGTATGGGGATCACAGATATGATGTATTATGAGCTATGATAATGAAAGTTTTACAACAGTGTTTTTATGAATAAAGAGAGTTTAATGTATAGAAAAAACACCTTTGTCATGATAGGTTTGTTACAGCAGGAGGAATGCATGTTGTACCCCCACCCATGACAGGGAATTATATGATCTGGGACCTGATATTGAAAGTAGATTACTCGACAATTTTACTTATGGTCCAAACCAGACTCAACCTAGTGGAATCTGAAAACCCAACAAGTGAATTTGATACTGTGATCTAACATAGTACAGAACCCTCTGAATTAGTGTCTGGATAAAGTTTGTCAAAGAAATTAATGTAGAATGTCAAACTAAGGTTGGTTTGATGCTACTATCATTGAGGAGTTTGAATCAGGATGTGAAGAAGAGTGTGCGTCTATACCAACAAAAAAAGAAAGGAAAAAACCTCTAGTTTTGCTATCCAGCAATAAATAATCCTAGGAAACTGTCAAGGAATCAGTTCAAAAATAGTAAAATCCAAAAGCTTAACAAAGAAAGAGTTGGGTATGGTGTTTACTTAAGAGCATGAATGTATACAGAATTTGGCCGGAAACATATGAGGAAGATGATGTTTTTAAAGATAATGTTTCCAAAAAGTAAAAGAAGGCTCAGCATGGGAACAAAAGAAGGATGCAACTATTTCTTTTGTTTCTAAAACTGAGTGTAATGGTGACCGCACAGGCGACCGACATCTCAACTTTCTCTCTCCTAGACAACACACAGACCAAACACACGTAGTGGTGACCGCACAAGCGATCAAACACTTTTTTTTTTTAACTTAAAAAACATTACAATAAAAATAAAAATAAATTAAGAACATTACAATAAAAAATTTAAACTAAAACTAAAATTAATTATTGATACGGTTAAATAAAGACATCTCAACTTCTGTCCAAACAGGACAATTTTTCAGAATTCTCCAACATGGCTCCAACGTAAAGGCCTGACCGTACTGCGTTTCATATTCCGCCAACGCGTTTTGAAACACGACGAGGTCGCTTGACCCGTTCCCGTCCCTCTGTTTGACTCTTTCGTAAACAACGGAAAATTTTGCAATTTTAGGACGAAGCGATTGTTTCCATTTGAGGGCGACGACATCGTATCGTCGGATCTTCTCCCCCATTTCGTTCTCAAAGCAAGCAAGAACCTCTGACCAAAACCCCTTAAGGTTCAGTGTGTTTGCTTTGTTTTCCGACACGTCACACCAAGCTTTACACAACGCGATCTCTTCTGCTGTTGTCCATGGTCGGGATGTGGAAGAAAATGTAAGGTTTTATAGTGAATATGTAGATAATTTTTTTTAATAAAATGAATAAAATTCATTTAATATACAACGGTTACATTTTTTTTGTTTTCTTCCTTCTCATTTGCTCGGTCTCCAAGCCGACCGAAAGAATTGAATGGTCTCGTGGGGACGCGTCTGTCTTCATGATAGGTAAGTGGGGAAGACGCGTTCGGTCTTGTCCACCTCGGACGACCGACCAAACATATTCTTTGCATTACGTTCAGTCTAAGAATAGGATGGTTTTCAAAAAGTTCAACCACTCCACTTCTTTTGTTTCTAAAAATATGATGGTTTGCTTAAGTTATTCTAAAAGTAGGATTTTGTCATTTTGTTAATATATGTTACAAGCTATTTTATCTACCAAACTTATTTTACACCAAATTTATCACAGCATTCAATATTATGACGTTCAGATATGTCTTTGGGCATTCGGACCATCAGTTGATGCATGCCACCAATGTACGTAGGCTTGTTATTTATCTGTATGGTACACAATTACGGTACACATTTACCAGGAGGACACAAAGGTAAAATGCTTATTGTTGTGACAAAAGATGCAAATAATAGTATATTTTACCGGTTGCTTACGCTACTGTCGATGAAGAGACCAATCAAAGTTTGTGACAAGACACCCCTGAAAACACACCTCACAAATGAGGTGGTGGAGGGATATTTATACCTAATTACAAGAATGAGCATGGAGCTCTTGTCTTTTAGACTTTAACTATTTATCGGGTCTCGTAACTTTATTTTAGTCACGAGCCTTTCACCTAACCTATTACACAATATTATTTCTCTATTTATTACAAGAACTTTATCTCAATAAGATCATCACTTTTATCAATCTTAACAATCTTCCCCCAAGGGACGATCATTGAGATCTCTCTTTGATTGCATTGATGATCATTATTTTCTTATTCGTAACAATCTCCCCCTAAGGATGATAATTGAGGATCTCTCTTGTACTTTGATTTTTTAAATCTTCAATGTTTGTTTGTCTTGAGTTCTTGTTGGTGGTAATAGTAGTCTTGTTCCAATCATGCTCTCGTGATCTTGATTTTGATCTTTCCATTATCCTTTTTTCCTTTGCCTTTGAGATCTTTTCATATCATCATTCTTTACCGTGAATCCATCTTGATTTATCTTTTGAAGCTTCTAACCAACATACTCATACTTTCTTGACAGCTTACAATCTTCCTCATGTAGAACTTTTGTCTTGACCAATAACTTGATGATTTGAGGAAGTTCTTTGATTTATCAGAGTTGTGGAAGTGTATCTTTAAACTTTGAGTATGAGATATGAAGGAATGAATATGATGGTGTTCTTGCTTCTGAAATTCTTGCTTCTGAAAGATAGAGATGTTGTTGATGTTGTTGTACATAAATGTATCTTCCCTCAATTGCTTCCCCCCAAATAAACAACCATTCGTATGCACATACTTCACATAAACAACTCATAGAAGATAGAAACTATAACCTCCAAGTCAATTAAGTCC
The DNA here is from genome assembly GCA_026074375.1 of Tanacetum coccineum. Taxonomy (NCBI): domain Eukaryota; kingdom Viridiplantae; phylum Streptophyta; class Magnoliopsida; order Asterales; family Asteraceae; genus Tanacetum; species Tanacetum coccineum. Next base: position 22,232 of record BQNB010061159.1, on the reverse strand, counting down.
CGAATGTTGTATACACCAAAGTCAATTAAGTCCTAGATGTACACATTTCTTCCCCCAGTTGTTGCACTATGTTGTATACACCAAAGTCAATTAAGTCCCAGATGTACACATTTCTTCCCCCTAATTGTTGCGCTCTATCGAAATATTTAGCTAGAACACTTCTCTTCCCCCTGATTATATTTGATGACCATCAAACATAATCATAATCTTGTTACGCCTGAATATTCGATAGTGAAGTCATGTGTGGAGTGCGGTCTAAGCATGAGAGTCAACTACTAACTTCAATTCCAACAATCTCCCCTCATCAATATTGTGACATCATAACAGTAACCTTGTAATCAACACTTCACTTGATGAATCAAGGAAATATTGTTTGTGTTTTTCAAAAACAATTCCGAATAACACGATAACTACTTGATCATTATGATTACTAGTTTACATAATTGAATCATTAAACAATATTCTTAGATTAGTGACCTACGTTCAGCGTTGGCTTTGATGTTAGCACTGGTAGATTTCCATTCAATCATTGTGAAATACTTAATTTAAGTATCACTCTTGAATGTTCTGGCAATGTCACTAAGACATGCACTGTCACAAAGACATATAAGCGACTCTTGTACTTTTTGTATCTTTGATGTTTAATACCAATGTACTTTTGTGTCCTATGTGAGATTTATGATTTGATCTCTTTTTGGCTCTAGACTCAATTAGTGCTTTTTGGTTTTAGTGATCAGAGGCTGGAGCAGACTGCCACCTTTTCAATATCAACAATCTCGGAGTGAGATGTCAATAGATTATGCGTTTAATCTCTGTGACAATGAAACAGAATTCTTTTGAGAGAATCTTGGTGTGGCTGGGAAGGGTAATGGTTTGTGCATTGCATCATGGGGTCCATGATGTCTTTCTTCAATACCAAATATCATCTTTGTGATATTCGATAGATTATGTATTGGCCTAGTTTCTGCCTAATGTTTGTGGAGGGCTTCTTTCTTTTCACCCTTTATCCATATCTTTCTTTTTCATTCTTCAACCCCTTCAATGTCCACCAAGACATCATTACTATCATCATGTTGTGATTGTTCCATGATAGCTTCATGCCTTAGTGACATTCATTCCCATTCACATTCAATCCATCATACTAAGGACTTCTATTCTTTTTTTGGAATTGGTCTCTGGGATAGAATACCTTCCGGTTCTGCTGGATCATGGATGATAATACTACCTTACCACTTTATTTCTTCTGTGGTATCATGTGAGGGGTATTTTGGTTGATGGGTATTATAGATCAAAACCAATAAAACCATTTGAATTCAATCAAAGTGTTTGATATATAATCAAAAACATTTATCACTTGAATGTTTCACTTTGTGAGAAATAACCCCCCTACACATGTGCAATTGATATTCAAAATATTTTGCACATGGAGGAAAGAGTTGGTTGCCCTTTGAGTCTTTTAGCTTCACTTTGTTAATTCCACAATTTAAGCATTTATTCTTTCTTGATCACATTTTAATCTAGTTTTCTCCCATCAAAAATAGCATACCATATGATATTTTTGATATCAATGGATTAAAATAGCTATATGAGATTTTGAAAACACATGGGAGAAAACGGATATAGCATGATTATGATTTGGAACCTTTCTTAATGTTCTAAACAAATTTGAAAAACTAGTTGTGTCAAAGTATGTCGATATCTAAAACGTATGGTCAGTAGATTGCTCACTCCTCGTCCTGTTAATTTTAGGAAACGGTCATAACCGGACACAATCTTCACCATTTGAAGGGAGTGTTGAACACACAATTTGAAAGATTTTGAGAAATCTTTTTGAATAACTCTTGAAAATTTGTGTTCAAACTTTTGTATACCATTTTACTTGAGCTCTAGATTTTGAATATTCTTTAATGAAATAGCTCAAGTCCGAGAAGTTGTAAGTTTCCCGTTGCGAGGATAAATGTACAACAATGTACACTTTCCATTATTTGAAGAACGAGTCCTAAGCTGACACTTACTTAGAAGTCGTATGTCCCGAGCACACTTTTTTAAAAGATGTTGATAAAAAAATTGCTCGGGACAAAGAAGATTTCTCTTCTTTTAAAGATAAAGCACACTGAAACGTACACTTTTCTTTTATTTGAAAACCGGGTTGTTATCTGAAATTTAATAACAAGCCATTGACATCGAATTTAGACAACAACCTTTGGAACCCATTTAAGCACGATGCTAACGGATTTACCAAGTTTTGAAAACCATTTTGAAGTTATGTCAATTCGATGTAAAGATGTTGAGTTCCAACGAGGGCTTGAAACCGGTGTTTCATTTGAAAACAACTCTCTTGGAATCAATGGAGATTTAAAATTCCTTTTGATTTTCCATTGATTTTTGAAACTCGGTGTTTCATGTGAAGTTTTAAATCTTGTTGGTGAAGAAAATTTCCATTTATTGTTACCATTTGATGTATCATTCTGGAAATTCGTTTTTGAAGCGTTTGAAAATCTTCTATTGTTTTTGTTTTTCAAAGTCAAGTCATTCTTGTTTTGCATTGAAAACATTTCTGGTCTGGAAGATTTGAAAGTTTTCAAATGACTTTTCTTTGGTCTCCACACTTGTTTTACCGGTGTAAAACAAGAGTGTGATGCTTCAAAAAATTGATTCTTTGCATTTGAAGCTCTTGTCTTAAAACCCTTTTGAGGAAAAAATGTTTCAAAACTTTGAGATTTCTTAGAAAACTTCCTATCTTTTTGTAAAGAATAGGTTGTAAACTGAGAAACCCTTCTTAAAAACGGTTTTGAGGATTCACCCGTGTGAACCTTTTCCGAAACACTTTCTCTAGGTTTTGAAGATTTTGAAACATTGGTTTCCCTCCTTTTCCGATTAAGAGAATCAAACTTTACTTTCAAAGCATTATACAAAGTTCTCAACTCATGATATTCTTTTTGACAAGAACGAATATCTTGTGATGCCAATTTTGATTCCAAATATGCAATTCGTTTTAAAAGCTGATCTTTTTCATTTTTAGGCAAAGACTGTGCAGTGACTGGTTTTGACAAACTCTTTTGCATATCAACTTTGGGAGTAAACCATGATTTTGAAATTTGAGAGTTTATCAACAATTTATCAGCTGGTGGTTTTCCCAAAATTAAATGTTTATCAAACTTAGTTTTCACAGACTTTCCTTTCAGATTTTCCAATTGAGTTCTTAAATGATTAATTTCTTTCAAAAATTGATCCTTTTCAGCTTTAGAATCATCAACCTTACGAGCCAATTGTCGTTCAAGAACAACTTTCGTTTTTTCAAGTTTTTCAAAATACGCCTCAAATTTAGCAGTTCTGTTGGACAATTCAAGCTTGACAGCATTAAATTCTTTTGTTTGTTGAGTTCAAACCTTTTCCAGCTCATCAATCTTTATGTGAAAAACACATGTTTCACTTTCAAAAAGATTATTTTTCTCCCCCGATTTCTTTTCAAGATCAGAAATATTACAATCAACATTTGAACTTGAAAAGGAATCAAATTGATTCTTTTTGAATAATTCAATCTTATCATTCTCAAAATCTTTTGTTTGTTGAGCGATGATTTTTTCGAGATTCGTAATCTTTGACACAAAAACACGTTTCTCTTCTTCAAAAGTTGTCATTCTCTCCGTTGTTGCCCTTTTTAATTCAAAAGCAAAAGCATATTCAAGATTATCAATTTTCATTAACAAATCAGAATTTTCTTTTGTTCGTTGTGCTAAAGCTTTTTCGAGCTCCACAATTTTTCCCCCATACCTGAGAACGAACATAACATATCTTTTGAATCCATTTTTCGATTTGTCACAAAAATAAGCACAAATGTTATCTCAAAACAAACTTCAAAAATATGCAACACAATTAATATTCAACACGAAGCCGAAAATTCAACTCACGTCCGCGATTTCAAAAGCAATACTCTTTGCCTCAGATTTTGACAATCCTTTTCCAATTCAACAATTCATTTTTAACAATCCCTGAGTGATTCAAATGAAACATCGTTTTGACTCTCCCTATTGAATTCTTTCATTTTCATCTTGTAAATCCTTATTCCTGTTATTTTCTCATTCTATGTTGTTGAGACTGTTTCTTGTTATTGCAGTTATGGATGCGGTCCAAGTTGATCTTTAAACTAATCTTGTTGATTCTCTTTCATCAAGTTAGACAATCAATTTTGCTCAAACGCATCTTTCATTTCTTTTATATCCCTTTGAAATAGATTATGAAAGTCAGCAAAGTAAACCTGTAATTTATTAAAAAGTGGTTTGACTTTTTCTCGACAAAGATCATTACGTTCTATCTCTGCCTTTGATGTATAAAAAATGCTTTCTCTTTTACTGTTCTGGTGTATTAACAGAGACAGCTTTTCAAATCAACTCTTTTATGAATAATTCGTTGAATTTCAAGGTAACTCACTATGGCTTGGTTTTTGTTTCCTAGAATCTTAACAAAGGGAATAGAATAGGTAAAGAACATGTTTGTTACAGATGGATCTAAAAGCTGTTTTTGTGGAACAAATAATATTTATAAAGTTTTGTTACATTTTCGTAATCGATTGGTTGTATCTTAACTCTTGAATATTTTTTTTCATCTATTTTGATACTCATTCTTTTTTAATTGACTCTTTTCAGCATCCTCAAGAGTTTCCTCAGAATCAAAACACATGCAGTTGTTCACTCTTATTACACAGTTCATAAGCATTATACAACTTAGGAATTTTGGCGTAAGCTTGTGAAAGAACATAAGGACCGTTATATCCCAAACCCGACTTCGTAAGTTGTCCCAAAAAGCTTTTTGTTCATTTGTAAGCAAACCAAAGTGTTTTCAGTAATTTGCCATTTTACAAAACAAATTTTAAAATCTTGATTTTAGTTGTAAGGAGAATATCATCAATGATCATCTTTTCATTTTGTAAATTTTATTTATATAAAATATATTTTAATTATATTCTTTTTATATTTCATATAATTTGAATTAATACATTTATTTAATAAAAAACTAAATCCATAACAAATCACTCCCACCCACAATATCATCTTAAATAAACAAACCTAAATTAACACTACCCTCCCAAAAATCTCACCAACAACAAATAACCACAACCCATTCAAAAAAACACCACTTCACTAACCCAACATAAAATAATATTCAAAAATTTTTTTTCCAAATTTTTATTTTTGTTTTTTTTATTTTTTTTCCTTTTTTACCCTTTTTTTTTTTTAAATTTTTTTTTTTTTGAGTAGTTTTATTTTTTTTTTTTTTTTTTTTTTTTTTTTTTTTTTTTTTTCCCATTTTTTTTGTTGGGTGGTACCCCCCTGGGGGGGGGGGGGGTGTGTAAAAGAGCAAATAATTGTTGTTTTTCAGCTTCCTGAGCTAAGCGTCTTATTTCCTTGTTTGATGCCCATTTCCATTTTATCACAACGAAACCCAAGTATTTTTCAACACGAACTCAAAAAACAATTCAAACCAATTAATAATTCAACACAAAACCAAAAATTCAACCTAATTTTTTTAATCACTCTCATAAAAATCTATCCGCCATAAAAAAAAGCTATACAATAGATTGTATCACAAAATTTATAAACCTTATACAAAAAGTTTTGAAACACCATGCTTGACAAAAACACACTTGGTCCAAGAGATAAAATCCCAATTAAAAATTGATAGAGCATTTCCGGTTGCCTAACATAAAGGGCCCAAACTTCACTATTTATATTCCCCCTTTTAGTTTTGATTGTTTGGTTTATCTAAATAAATCTCAAGGGAACAAAATCGATTTATAATCCTTGGACCAATATTAACCCTAATTTTGTATGAGTATAAAACTACACTTACAACATAACCTAATGCTTACCTTCACAAAAATACTGCGCTCCTCTCTTTCTTGTCACTCACTCATAATCACGCTCCAATCTATACATAATAAATTTCACACGCCTCTTTTTGTTTTTTTATTCACTCAGCCACCAACAAACACAACATTAGTCTTATCTTTAACAAAATTAATCTTTACCTCTTATATTCTTAATCGCACAAACAAAATTCGAACCACGAATCTTCTTTCTTAATTCGTTTCTTATAAACACGAAACACAACTTTGTGGTTTCTTCTTGCAATATAAGATGCACAAGAATATAGGTCGACCCACTTTGATCAGGTAGTTATCTTTTTTTTTCTTTTTTCTTTTTTCTCGTTTATTGATTTTGTTTCACCGAAACAACAAAAAAGATTTTGAGCAATTTTGTTTTTGATCTCTTGATGAGTTTCGAAAAATTAAACAATTGTAAGCTTCAACACTTGATCAATGATGAGATGGGTTTCTTGTTTTGTAAATATTTTTAAAGATCTTTATATCTCAAAAGAGATTCAAATCAAACCCAATCTGAGATCATTTGTCCTTTTCGTGTTTTTTCTTCTTGTTAAACGATGAACCAAAAAGAATGATTAGAACACTCTTGTTTTTGTTGTTTGTTTTACTTGTTTGAAAATTCAACAAAGTTATGAGATCTTGATTCGGATAAATCTTTTCATTGTTATACCGAAACAAAAGACATAGATTGAAACTCTTTAGATTAGATCTTGTCTTTGTACTTTTCGAAAAGCAAATGAAGTCTTGTGTTTCAAAATCGATCTATGATGATATGATGATATGGATCGAAGATTGATCTGTTCTAAAATCAGTTGTTTGGTGAAAATAAGTTTCGGAGTTTAATATGAATTGTTTTGATTAAAGTTGATGTGAAGAGGAGGATGCGAATAAAAAAAATGTGTTTCTCCGAGTTTTAAATTTTTTTGAGTTTGAAAGGATCTTGTTTTGGTACAAAAATTGGATCTATGATGATGTTTGTTCAAACACTATGATCTATGGTTTGTTTGCCGAAAATGGTTCCGAGTTTGAAACTGATTCTTAGATCTGTGATGATTTGTGTTACAATCTTTTTAAAGAATTGATATAAGCATAAAAACTGAGATCGTTTAAAGATTTAATTCTGAGATTGTTTCCGAGTTTGAGTTCCGAGATCTTTGTTTATGATCTTTTGTCGAGTTTGAGTCTGAGTTTGATTATGTTCCGAGTTTGAGCAATTATTGAATCAGTGTTTTGTTTTCTGAGTTTGAGATCCTTTGTCGAAAATGGATTCCGAGTTTGATTATCGAGTTTGGTTTCCGAGACAGATCAGTGATGATATTGTTTCGAAATGCGATTAGATCTTTTAGATAAACACAAACCAAGAAACAAATCTGAGATCTATTTTTTGGTTTTCATTTTTGTTTTCAAACTCGGTAAAAACAGTGTCAACAATCGAATTTGACTTTACACAGAATTTGACCAGTCAAAAATTGATAAAAACAGTTATGGACCGAGTTTGACCAGTCAATGATGTTGTAACAAACTTTTCCGAGTTTGACCAGTCAAACAACCGAATTTGACTAATCAACTACTGAATTTGAAAATCACAACTGTTTTTACTGAATTTGACTACTGATTTTGAAAATAAGCACAAATAAGCAATTTTTGAACTAATCTTGCCACGATTCTTACGATAAAACCGTAAGCAATCAATTTCGGTTGTATAAAACACAACTGAAATTAGCAAAATAAGCACAAAATAAGCTAAATTGACTGTTTGACCAAAAATAAGCAGTTTTGACTCGATAAGCACACGAAAATAAGCACAGCAGACCAGGACTGAAAAAGCACATGAAATAAGAAGATCTGAACAGAATACGCTCAAAATAAGATCAAAATAAGTTGCCTGAATAAGCTGACGGAATAAGCACTCCTAAACCACACTAAATCGCTCCTGCAGCTCTGATACCACTTGTGAGGTCTTGAATATAGGATCAATAAGCAATATAGTGTATAGTCTAGAGAGAGAAAGAGGGAGGAGGAGGATTAGAGAAAAGATTAGAATGAGATTAAGAAACACCTAGAAACACACCTCACAAATGAGGTGGTGGAGGGGTATTTATACCCAATTACAATACGAGCATGAAGCCCTTATCTTTTAGACTTTTACCATTTAGCCCCTTTGTCTTTTAGACTTTAACGATTTAGCCAGGTCTTGTGACTTTATTTTAGTCACAAGCCTTTCACTTACCATATTACACAATATTATTATTCTATTCATTACAAGACTTTTATCTCAATAAGATCGTCACTTTTATCAATCCTAACAGAACTCATCTCATTGGAAAATATGTCACACGCTTTATGGTCGGTCGAGGCAAAAATGATATCATCTACATATATTTGAACAAGAAGAATATGTTTGCTTGTTTTCTAAGTAAATAATGTCGGATCAACTGCACCCTTGGAAAATTTATTGTCCAGAAGAAATCGTGACAAAGTGTCATACCACGCCCAAGGAGCTTGCTTTAAACCGTACAAAGCCTTCTTCAGACGATAAACATATGTCAGATGGTTGGTATTCAACAATAACCCTTTGTTGACAACATAAGGACTTCTTCCTTTAACTCAGCAATTAAGAATGTGTCTTTTGACATCCATTTGAATAGATGATCATGTTTTTATCTGGGCGGCCCTTGACGATGAAGATTCGAATAGCCTCGATACGTTGCACGTGCAAATGTTTCTCGAAAATTATTCCTCTCTTATTAATTATCCCTTGGCCATCTACCGTGCTTGATTTTAGAAACACCACCGTATCATCAAGTTTACTTTGTCAAATCACTTGAGAGCTATAATCATGACACAGTCTAGTTGAGGTACCAATTCCCATTACTTGAAGTCGATCAAATTCGTGAATCTCATCTTGCATAGTTGACTACCAGCATCTTCAGTAATTGCAAGATTTAAAGTTCTTTGGTTCTACCTTTTGACAGATGTTTAGGAGTTATACAAGCACCCAGGTATCGGTTTCGGTGTTTTCTGTGGATTTACCGGCCGAGAGGGATTGCCTTTAATATTATCAGAGGTGATCTTTTCTCATTCTCCTAGATGTATGATGTGTTGAGAGACATATTGGAGTTTGTTGTTTTGTTGAACAAGATCAGCGGATGATGTTTTGCGTCAGAGCGGGTTCCAGAGCCAATGACATTTATGACAGGGTTATTGTCAATTGGAGATAAGGATTGTCTTCTTAAGAGTGGAGTAAGCTGCAACACCTTGATTGTGTAAACTTTGAGATGGTATTGCCGAGGAAGACGGTGAATGACTTGGAGAAGGTGCATCTTGATCAATGGTGGTAGATGAAGGTGTACCAGCTGAGTTGACAGGAACTGGAACTGCTGAAGCAGGAGAAACCAATCTTTCAACACGCGGAGGTTCCATGTATTCATCGAACATTGGTTGGAATAAAATCTCCCGTTCTTTATTTGTGGGGGGTACATAAGGTGTTGCAGAAACTGGATTTGGTACGAGCCCTGAACTTATCTGTCCAGGCGTCAGAAAACTCGAAGCGGGTCCTGTACTGAGTTGCACAGGAGCCATTTGCTCAGTCAGCTCATCGAATTAAACGTGAATAGTTTCCATAATTCGTAGAGTGCGTTTGTTGTAGATTCGATAACCTTTCCTGCTTGGTGCATAACCAACGAATATTCCAATATCAGCAGTTGGTTGTAATTTTCCAAGGTGTTCGATGTCATTTGTAGGGTAACAAAGAGCACCAAACACTCTAAAAAAGGTAAGATCAGGCTTCTTATCATGCACCAAATCATATGGGGTTTTGTTATGACGAGTATGAATAAGGGATCGGTTTTGGGTGTAACAAGCAGTAGCAACAGCTTCTGCCCATAGAAACATCGGGGCCTTGGAGAAGATCAGCATTGTCCGAGCAGCCTCAACAAGAGTACAGTTTCGTCTTTCGATAAAGCCATTCTGCTGTGGAGACCTCGGAACTGTCTTTTGGTGAAAAATACCGACACGTTCATAATATTCAGTCAAATCTTTATTGACAAATTCAGTGCCATTATCGGTACGGATGTATCTAACAGTTTTGTTGAGACCGACTTGTATTTGCTTTAGAAATTTTATGACGACCTCTGGGGTCTCATCTTTCGATCTCAAAAACTTAACCCAAGTAAACCGAGAGAAATCATCAATGAAGACTAAGATGTATTTCTTCCCATTAATTGTTTGAACTCGCATCGGTCCACATAAATCCATATGAAGGGTATTAAGAACTTCCAAGTTAGTGTTTTCAGTTTTGGGTTTGTGGGTATGTTTTTTGCTCTTTCCTAGTTGACACGCGGAGCAGAGATGATCTTTCTCAAACTTTAATCTAGGTAAGCCTCGTACTAAATGTTTTCTTGCAAGGTCATTGATGATACCAAAGTTTAAGTGGTTTAAACGCCGATGCCACAACCATGATTTGTTCTTGGAGGCTTTAGACAACAAGCAAATTGAAGAGGACTTCATCATGTCTTCAACCGAGATAGTGTATAAATTAGAACCTTAATTCAACACCATCCGTGTCTCGAACATAACAAGTATGTTTCCTGAATGCAACTTCTAGGTCAGAATCACAAAATTGTTTGACTGAAAACAGATTGTGTCCTAGTCCTTCCACATAGTATACCCTGGAGATCACACTGTCACCAATCACGTAATCTTCATAACCCATGATAGCACTAAAGTGGTCATTCCTGAATCTAACTGTCCCGATGAACTTTTTCACGAAATTCCTGAGCCATGAGCGATCTCCAGTCATATGTTTAGAACAGCCTGAGTCTAAATACCAAAGGACGATCTGTACGACCTGCATTTGAAAACAGACGAAGATGGAGAGATTGAAAAGTTGGATCCCCAATTTTGGTTGGGTTCCTGTTGGTTAGCACAAGTAATGGCCTGATACTCGTTTTGCTTAGCAGATACTACGTTGGGTGCAGTGAGCCTAGTTAAAGGGCACTGTTCTCCTAAGGTTAATATTCTGCTCGTGGGTCTCCATTGATGACCAACACTGGTAAGCACTTTGCCTGTGGGTTTCCATACTTGCCTAACTTGCTTAGGTTTCCAAACTTGCTTAACTTTGCACACAACATTATGAATATTATGAATAGAGGGGGGTGCCTTAACAGATTGCAAATAATCAACCACACACATATCATGATTTACAGACATTAAACATTTGTTACATGTTTGGCAAACAGAATCAGAATTCGAATTAATTACAGTACGCTTAGAGCTACTACTAGAATCAACACGATTCGTGGTTCTTAAGTGAGACTTATTTGTCATAGGGTGTTCTTCTACTTTTATCTTGTTGACATCTTTAGCTGGTGAGATCCTATTTTTCTTGGTATTGCTCCTATGCTGTGATCCGCTAGTATCGGTGCAACAGTTTACTCCTGTAGAAGGAGGCACAGGGGCATTAGTCTTCTGGGTGTTCAGTTGATCAACATGTTTATGTGTGTTACTATTTGACGTGTCACATTGTTCTTCAAAAATAACTTGCTTTTTCTTTTTATCTCGTTGGTTATAGTCTTTCGAACAAGTGCCAATCGCATATTCTAAGAGTTCCTGAGAGTGCTTAGTGTAACGGCAAGAATAGACAATTGATCTATCTAAGGGTCTTTTAACCTTAGCTTCCTCTACTATTTCGCGAAGGGTTTCTACACTTTCCTTAAGATGCCTGAGATGTTCCTATTGCGAGGGGGAATTGGTTCAACATCTATGGCATACTTACCTGGTGCAAGAACTATTAGTTTTGCAGGATCCTCAGTGACACTTTTCACTTTATTCTGTATTTGGGCTTTCAGATTCTCATTTTTCGTTGTTAAGGCCGTTGTCTGTTCTATATGCTTAGCACGCGTGATCTTAATAGAATCATACAATTCTTTGTAGTGCTGCTTGATTTTTTCATTTTCTGCCCTAAAAAGCTCATTTTGTTCTTGAAGAACAGTGACTTGTTCAGTTAATTGAGTGATCTAAAAATCTAAGGCCCTGAAGTCAAGGGTACGGTCAGCTTCACTACGGGTCTCTTGCAAGTGAGAGATTTACGTTTTCATTTTTTGATGACGTTGTCCTTTCCTTGAAGGGAAGCTTTCATTTGTCCGATTACAAAGACTGAATCAAAGTCAGGAGTATCTCTAGCGGGTGAAGGTGGATTGTTCCCAAAATTTTCTTTAAGATTTTGATGCTTTAACTGCAGGTTTAAATGATTTACCTCAAGATTGGAAAACCGTTTCACTAACTCATTATGATTATCCTTTTGAATCTTATCACGTAAATTAGAAAGCTCAACTTCAAGTTCTAGACAACGTGCTTTAACAATAGTATGGGCATCATGCATTTCAGTAAATCTAGATACATTAAGCTCAGAATTCGTTGCAACATAAAACACTTCTTTGGACAAGCAGTCAGCAATTAAATTGTCATTAGCAATAAGAAGGTTTTTTTGTTCAATCTCATCATGTTTCCTATCTACAACATTTTGGTCAACCTCAGCTTTTAACTTTTCAAAAATGTCTTTCATTTCTTTAATTTCTTTAGTTAGAGCCTTTTGAATGCCCTCAAAATGTTCTTTAAGTGTTTTGAAAAATGGAATGACCTCGGTGAGATAACATTCCTTGGTTTGTTCAAAACCCCTTTCCCCTTTAGTGAGCCCGGTTGGTGTAATTCTCTTTTTACAAGTTTTATCAAATTCCGAAAAACGTTGTATAAGTGCAAAAATATTAATTTTCACTTGACTTTTTGTTGGAAGCACCCTGGGGACAAGAGTTGCAGGTGTATTTGGAGGATACACCGTCAGTGCTTTGATTGGTCTTGAGGCTGTGGTCGGCTTTTTGAGAGCTTCTGCATTCATCTTGATGAGATCTTGAGACCAAAATATTTGCTCAGGGGTCAATTGCTTTTGTGGTGTGAAGGTCGCTAAGTAATTCTCTTTCGAGTAATCAGGTGGTGCGATCTTAACCTTATGAGTCACACATTCTGGGTCTTTCATTTTGTCATTCATTTTCTCCTTAGTGATTTCAGCTATCTCTAGGGTATCCTCTGTATTATGCACTATGGCCGGGACATGATTGGTTTTGATAATTTCATGACCATTATATAACACAGGCTGAACTTGCTTTGCACGGGTGAGGCATAAGGGGTTCTTGTAACTAATAGCTACCTTATTCAGTTCATCATAACATGGCTTTGGTTTACACAACATGTGAACTGTTTGAAGAGTCTGGTCTTGTTTGTATAATTTATCCTCGACCTTTTCTTTTAAAGCTTTTATGTCCAAAAATTCTTCAAGGTATTTGTTTTCTTTCTGTTGCTCTCTCTCGCGACGCGCTCGCGCACAAATCCTTTTTCAAAGACGTAACTTCTTCTACCATTGACTTGTTATGGTTGATGGTAGAAGCAAGTTGCAATTTTACAGAATGAAGTTCCTTTTTCAAATTTTCTTCCTTAATATTGCGGTCAGTGATAACTATTCTTAATTGTTCATCAATCTTTTGTTCTCTTTCCGTTAATTCAAACCTGGCCCATCTTTCATACAGTTTAACTTGTTCCTTATATGTTGCAAGTTCAGCAGTTAGTGAATTATCAACTACTGTGTTCCGTGTTGTTTTAGAGACAGATTGGGCATGAGGTTCATACATATCATTGTATATAATCATGTATGCATCATTTGGAACAGAAGATACATTGCTTTGTACAACTGGCACGGCGTTGTCCTTTACATACTGATCATACAGAATCATATTACTATCACTCGTATAATCGGCATGCGAGTCAACAATGTAGTTAGGTTGTATATCGTCATGCATCTCGTGTTCTTCATGATGTTCACAAACAGCATCCTGATAGTGATCATGGTCGTGTACCTCAGATAGAATGTCCGAATCATACGACGGACCGACTTCATCATAAACATGATCTGCATATGATAGATTAGCCATGAACATAGTTTGTGCCGTGGGAGCCTCATCAACATCAGAATCAAAAGCATCACAGTCATCATCTTAAAACACATTATCCACATTGAGTGCTAAATCTTGAACAAGTTGCTCATCCACATCTTCATCAATAGCGTTGTCTTGTCCACCTGCAATAAACAATAATTGCTCTTCATCCAATGCCACCCCTATTCTCTTGAGCTTACATCAGCAACATCTTGTCTTTGAAGTATTTAGAGTTCTATGGACGCTTGGGTTGAGTGTAGTTCCTTGCTATGTAGCCTATACCGTTGCAGTTGTAGCACTTAATCTACCTTGCTTGTCCTGGATTAACATTCCCAACTCTGTTCTGTGCTCCCCCATAACCAGATGCACCTCCACCCCGTGCATTGTTCCCCTGACCTCTATTCTGTCGACCCTGAACATTCTAAACCACAACCCTGCCGTCTTGAACTGTAGCTTGGTTCCTTGTATTTGATGAAGTTCTGAGTTGATTATTTATTTGAGGTAGGTATGTTTTGTATGATTGGGTGAGTAGGGTAAGTGTGTTAGTTAAATTCTCAATTAAGTTGTCCGTTGGAGAGAGTCCCGAATCAAGTTGAGTGTTGTCAGCAAAGTGTGGTGGAACATATGCGGATGGTGAAGTTGTAGATGATTGTAAACAGTACTGCTGATGTGAGACATTGGACATTAAGGCAAGAGGATCCACAGTGTGTTGAGTGAATGGATCCAACATCATTTTGTTCTCATTGGCATGTGCCTCGTGTTGCTTCAGATAAGCATACAACTGATCATAGTTAGAGTCCCTCAATCCCCTGTTTAGTTTCACTGCTGTCACAAATCTACCCCATTCAGGCAACATGTTGTTCACAAACTTTGAGTTTAGCTGCATTCTGGACATGGTCATCTTGATGTTCCGCATGTCATTGATGAGTTTAGCAAACCAGACATAGTAGTCGTGAATGGTTTCTCCTTTGTTCTATCAAAAGTGTTCAAAGTCATCATACAGTTGTGATTCCCGGTCTTCTTTGGTTAATTCCGAACCTTCCAGGAGCATCTTTATATTGTCCCATATGTCCTTTGCATCAGTGTAATAATTGATAAGAGTGTAGATGTCCTTTGGTAACCCTTGAAGTAGGATGTTTCTTGCCCGAATGTCAGCATTGTACCTTTCCTTGTCTTCAGGAGAAAGGTCAGAATAGACTCGAGGTCATTCTGGACCTAGGGCACTGTCAGTTCCTTCAACAAGTGTTTCCCAAAGAGTCCCCTTTTGAAATGGTCCTTCATCAATTGACTTCAGAATGTTCACACCATTCTCTTTACCCCGACAATACAGTCGAATACGTTGTTGCCATGATGCAAAGTCAGTTCTATCAAGCATAGGTGCTCGGGTATCGGAACTGGCACATTGGATGTATTCTGAAAGAGTAGCCATCTTAATTGATTGTGAAATGATTAAGTTGATCAAACAATGATTAGTGATTGTATGTTAAAAGTGATGATTGTATGTTAGATTAGGTGATATGTTGTTTAATTATGATTTGGTTTGGTTGAAATTAGTTAACGTAATGAAGATAATAAGACTTAGGAAAAACGCAATGAAGAAGCTTAGACAAAATGCAGTGAAGAAGTTTAGACAAAACGCAGTGAAGAAGCTTAGACAAAACGCAGTGAAGAAGAAAATTTTCCCAGAGTTTCTTTCTACCAAAACGCAATGATGGTCTTCAAAAATAGGCAAAACGCAGGAGACAAGTTGCAGTGAAGAGCCTTAAATAAAACATAATGTGTTGAAGACAAAACGCAGTGAATAAATGAATTGGGTAGAGTTTCTCCTAGGCAAAACGTAATAGTGGTCTTCAAATTAAGCAAATCACAACCTGTAACAACAACCAAATCGCAGAGACAAAACACAGTAAACAAAACGCAGTCTCGAATAAGACAAAACGCAGTACTGTTGTACTTCACTAAACGATAAAACGCAGTGTCCTTTTTTTTGACAAAACGCAGGAGACAAAACGCAGTCAAGAAATTTGCTATGGCTAGAAAGGGGTATATATACATGAGTTTTGTGCCCCTAAGTGGCATATGGAGTGGGCTAACATATAGGTAAAGACCCGGCCCAACACCATAAGTCATACGGTAATTAAACGGTTACTATTAAGGCTACATGCTAACCTATGCTAGACATTACATAGGGTGACCGAGTCTTTTACATGTATTTTCATAATCCTAACAAAATATGTATATGTTGCTTTTGTTGTAGCAACCGATGGCTGTGAAGAAGACTTCCCTCCTCTCCCTAAAACTGGAAAGTAAGTGCGTAATCATAGTTGTATGTTTGTATTATCGAGGATAGGTATAGAGAGCTACGCGATGCCTGACTTAAAGTTAGGTGTAGTACCTCTTACTCCTTGTTGAAGGGATTCGAAATGCGTGAAAATGAGTGAATGACTAAAATCCTCAGTTAGTAGACTTGATGGCTATTGGATGTTTTTTGGAAAATGATTTGTAGCATTTCAGATCACTGCTACTATTGTATTTATCTTGTGATGAAAATGACATGACTCATCTTTGGTTAATACTTGATGTTGTGTGACTATGATGTAATGTTGCTTATGTAGTGTTTTGATCATCAAGATTGGTATTGTACACTAAGCGGGCCCCTAACTTACAGTTTGGTGTAGTGGTACTTAACTCCTTAAGTGTAACGGACTCTGTTACGCGAAGCCGAGAGAGAAGGTTGAGAACCCTACTGGAACTCAATGGCGGCATTCGTCACCATTTCCGAGGGGGAATCAATCAAAATAGCTTACGCCTCGAGTCAAAGGGAATGAAATCAGGAATTCAGAAGAAATTGTCTAACGAATGTGAGTTGGGGTCTAGATGTGACCAGTCTATATGTCCGGTGGCTGATGAAGTGTATTGGTTTGAACCAATACAGTTAAATCATCCAGTGAGGGACAATTGAAATCGCCGTCTTTGAGAGCACGGTTATTTAATCCTTGATGTTTGAATAAATTCTATTGATCCTTTATGTTTTCTTGCAAAACTATCGCCGCCGAATTATGTGCAAAATGTGCTCTATGTGTTATGTACCTTGGTTAATAGTAAGCGCTCAGATCGCTTTAGTGTTGCCAATGATGTGGCTTAGATTTTGAATGAATGGGTATACCTACCCGGATATGAATATGATTTGGACCGGATGGGTACGCCTACCCAAAGTTTATTGATTGAGATGGCTTGACTATATAGCAAGCATGGTATAATGCGAAATGGGATCGGCGGAATCTCCGCTGCCTGATTATGTGAAAAAGTATGTAAACTAAAATTGTCTAAATGCTATTGTTTGATATATGATGTGGTATGGGTCGGCCGGGTACGCCTACCCATGGTTTATTTGCGAAGGCTTCATGGTAAGCTAGCATGGTTTATTTGAGAAGGCTTAATTATAAGTAAGCATGATAAAATGCCTAAGTAAACCTAGGCCGAAATGGAAAGCCATTATGAAGTGGCGAATATGTGATTATGTGATTATGTGTAATAGTGCTATAATGCGTTCGATGAAGATATGTATACTCTGGATTATTTTCGCAACCGGTGGTTCATTCATTAAATGAGACCGGGAGGGCGACGTATATTTTGGTTTTGGTTAGCGACGTATGTTTTGGTTTTGTGTAGCGATGTGCGCTTTGTTTTGTCGGCGTGATCACCAAACTAAGATTTGGGTTGATCTTTCGTTTAAAGTCTTCTTTTAAGAATGACGTGATGTATGTTTTTCCCGGATATGTTTTGTGGCGTATTTTGCCTCTCATGATAAGAGCGATTGTAATTATATTTTGATCTCGTTGGTAAAATTTACCATTTGTTTTGTGTTGATATTTTGCCTCGTATTTAGTGAGTGTAACGTCGCGTATACGTCTCATGAGAACGCATGAGTTCGTTCGAGGATCAAAGCCTATATCTCTATGAGTGAGTTTATGACGAGTAAGTAAGATTGAGCATCGGGATGACGCTCCTTTAAGGTGGGTAGAATGTAAAAACCCGAGTTTTAGGCCGACGATTATCTCGAGCCACAATTTATTTTCTACAATTGATATGAAATAATTGTTTTTTGTTTTGGGCGATTTGATAAAAAAAATCATTATTTTGGTTATTTCGTAAGGCGTGTTTCAAATTTCTATTCGTTTAAGCGTTCGAGAAAATTTGAGAATCTTATATTTTTGCTCCGAGAGCGAGAATATATTTATTTTAGTGTTTTATGGCTTTCCCCGAATTTTTGTAAAAATTGTGACAACCGTAATTTAATCAGGTTAGTGATACCTTTAAAAATGGCAAAGAGTTCATTTTATGTGTTTAAGTGTTGTGCTATGTGATTTTATGTGTACTAAAGTGGTTTACATATGTGCATGATGTCATTTTAGAGGTAAATGATTATCTTATTTTGTGTGCATATGAGTTTGGTGTTAAGTATTCCATTTGTTCACGTGTGGTGATAATGGAAATGAAAGACGTGTTGCATGCATTGCTACGTCAATTCTTGGTTTTTAAGAGTTAAGCGTTTATAAGAAGTGTAAGTTATTGGAAAGGAAGCATGTGAGTGAAATATAGAAGTTTGTAGCAAACTTTCTAAAAATAGAAAGTGGTTTGGTGAAATGAAAGTTATATTTAGAAAGTTTAGTAAGTAGCGTTTAAGTAAAAAGGTTTAATCAAACTAGCTTAGGTTTTTATAAAAACTTAAGGTAATGAAGTAAATTAGTTAATTAATAAATTAATAAAAAATATATAAAAATATAATTATAAGGGGGTGGCCGATCGGTTTTGTTGGGTTTTAGGGGTTTAAGAGTCAAATTGTAAATATAGGGGGATAAAAATACATTAAGATAAGTATTAACAAAACCTAGCTCATAATTTTCTTCTCCCTCTCCCTTTTTGCCGTAAGAAACCAGCCCCCAAGGAACCCTAGGAGACGAATTTGGTGATTGATCCAAGGAAAACCTCAAGAATCGTTGTTTAGGTTCTAGCATTCAAGGTAAGCATGTTAATCCTATCTAATTCATATATTCATGTAACACTTATGATGGTGGATTCTAGGGTTTCATAAAATACAGAATATTAATGATATTTAATGATGCTAGAGTGATTAGGGCTTGATTAGGGTCATGTTCATGCAATTGGTTAGGTTAGATTTGCGTTAAAACTGGATTTAGGGTTGAGCAGAATTTTGGGTCGTGTTCAACGACTGTTATCTTGGTGATAAAAATGAATATTGATATGTTTCTTGAGTCTATGAATAAGCCAAAAGAGTCTACTTTCCAGAAAATCAGGCCTTAAAGGGTTTTAAGGTCGGAAAGTCATTCAAATAATTTTTATACTAAAAGTTATTAAAACAGTAAATACAAGTCATATTTAGGTCATGTTTGGGAGGGTAAAACCTATACTTAAAAATGGAATTAAGCTTAGCCCTTCTACAGTAGTTAAGTTCCATATGTCTATTGATAATCCTGTGAAAATTAGCCTCTGAAAGCATGTCTAAGTATGGTAGTTAGAGTGATATATTTTGGTGTGCAATCAGATCCGAATTAGGACAGTTTTAAAGTTTGATTTTATTTGAGTTAGTTACACATGTAAGTAATACTTGGGAATCACAAGGTAGTTAATATACTCATAAATAAACTTGGGTGATTTTTGGTATAAATTATAAAGGTCATTAAGTAAGGGTTTTGAGTACGTAAAGAGACACTAAAATTCTGCAATTCTGATTTAATTATAAGTAGCTAGTGTAAAGTGTTAATGAGATGGTTAAGGTTGGGCATGGTGTCGGGGTGACCCATGATGGTTAGCTAAACCCTTAGACATCCATCATATGTGTGTTACATGGACTAGAGCTTTTAGCTTGGTCGTGTGTAACCGTGTTTATTTATTTGTATAGTTACATGTTGAGATTTGGAAGCTGCATTTAAGTATTTAGGTGAGTTTCATAGTCCCATTTTTCACATCGCTTTTAAATTGGGATGGAAATGATGCAAATAAATTTGAAATGTTCTAATTACTGTGATTATGTGTCTTTATTTTGAAAGTGTATGGACTTTACTTGGCTATTGTATGTTACGTGCTAAATGCTTATGTGTATTTGGATCGGGGGTAACGTTCCTACCCATTTGTTATGATATTAGACCGGGGGTAACGTTCCTACCCATGTGAAGTGATGGTTTTAATGGATCAGGGGTAACGTTTCTACCCAAGTGTTGATGCTTGTTGGATCGAGGGACGCGTTCCGTTCCCATGCTCGTTATGGTTATATTTGCATGTTAGCTTGTATGATAGTACATTAATTGTCCTGCCATGTTTGCATTAATCACAGTAATTGTTTATAAGCTTTGATTTTCGTGTCTTAAACCTATGACTCTCACCAACCTTTGTGTTGACATTTTAAGCATCATTTTCAGATAACCATCTTGAGGATGTTGAAGTTAGGAAGAGTGACTAGTGAGACCATAGGCTTGCATGCAGAGTCATTCTCCTAGAGATTTTATTTATGTCATTTGAATTGTTTGATACTTGGTTGTTATTTAATTGTTTAGACTTTTGGAGTATGTTTCCTTGTGGTGTGACTTTGCTATCGTAATGCAAGACTCCTTTATCTTGTGTTAGATATTGTCATGACACATTGTGTCTTATTTGTTTATCTATTTCATTTAGTTCTCTCTATTGTTGACACCATTGTGTTGTGATGATATCCATGATGTTACGCCGCGTGTTTCCGCCTAGGCGGGGTGTGACAGATTGGTATCAGAGCCTTTGGTCATAGAGAAGTAGGTGGTTGAGCCTAGACTATAACCTAAGAGTCCTTCATGTAGATGCATTTAGGGATTAAGTGTTTAATGCTATAACTGCTATGCTTCCCCTCTATTTTTGCATAACTTATATATCTCGTATTTTGCTAAGTTTTCATTTTAGTTATTTTGCCTACCATTATCTGATACAATATGTATTACTTTCTGAGTATTTTAGCTATGTTTTTCCCCCACCCGTAAGAAATCTCGCTGGGGAACTGTTTTCCCAACTAGACTTAAGTGTGTGAGGAGCCTCTTGTGGAACCAAAGGAGATAGAGTAGTTGATCGCTTGTTGGATAGTCGTAGTAGGGCTGGACCCGCAGAGTCGGGTGACTCTTGCGAAGGTAAAGTCAAACCTATGCGAGGCCCAGCATAGGTTTATTCCGTCTTTTACCTCGTCACGTTGTTATTGATTAATTCTTTCGAATATCTGGTGTTTTGGAGGCGCTGCGAGACTTTCGTTCCTTTATGTCATTTTCGACTTTATCTTTATATAAGTAAGTAGTTATTTGTTGGAGCATCCTTTATGTGTTATGTGGTAGTGATTTAAGATGTGCAATGTGGTATATGCGCTTATATGTGAGTGATCATTGAGATGTGTAGATAGTAAATTTTCCTTCAATCTAACATTTGCGGATACATATTAGTACTACTATTACTATTATTGAGGTTGTTCGTTTGCTCGATTATTCGTTCGGATTCCTAACTCTAAGTGTAGAATCCCTTCATCGTACTTTGTTGTAAGAAGGTCCTATCTTCCTATTCGATGTATTGATGTATATTGGTTGTTCGGATCTGCCGCTTTTGGTTATTAGTACATTTCACTGGTTTTCCCGTAAGTTGACTTCTCGTAGGAATATCAGAATTTTTCCTTTTAAGCACTATTTGTTCGTGACAATTTAGTACGTATATTTACTCCCTTGGTTGTATATCTCTTGGTTTTCGTAACCTGTTGGCGACGTGTTAGTATCGATTCTTTTAGGTTTGCTCTGTTGATCGTTCTTTCGGATAAGACCTTGCGTTTTCTTTTGGATCCGTAACATCTTGCATAAGTTCCTCTTGTACGAGTTCGTTTGATTTTATTCTGAGTATATGGTTTTTGGTATTTTCTTTCATTTTCAAACAACAGAATGGTGTTAGAGTTTGTACGGTGTTTTAAAATCCCTTTTGGTATTGCGGTGTCCTTTGATTGAGTAACATATAGTATAACTGATGTCGAATTATAAACGAAAAACCCTTTAAAATGATCGTTGTGAATAGAACATGTTTAAGTGGCCTATACAATTAAGTTATGAAAATTGTCGTGTGGTTACTAAATTCTAAATCTTATTATGAAAAGTAGGTTTAAAATGATTCATGGTAGTAAGATGCGATACATCATTAGATAACTATCTCTATATTTTTATGACAACCATGATCAAAATGAATTTTACAAAGATTAGACTTCAGTTATTTTTTTTAAATGATTTTTATATTTATAACGACTTTCTTTATTTTAAATTGATTTTTTTATAAAAACATTATTTAACTGGTTC
>BQNB010061158.1:0-36611 GCA_026074375.1 Tanacetum coccineum | reverse complement strand
CTTGTGCTATTGACCCAATAATGTAACGCTCTCGGATATTCAAACCTTCCGCTGCATGCTCAGATTTGAGGGTGTTACAAAAATGTTCTCCATCATCTATGAGACCGTGTATGGAATAATATACAAGAATAGCAAGAAAGAGAAAAGGGTGATGAAACATTCAGAGATTCATAAGTTTTGTGATGCAACACTAAACATAGTATTAGAAGGTCTAAAGAGTTACAATAATGATGTTAAGTATAGCTATATACAAAGAGATTTTACCAAAGCTGAGGTTGAGTATTTGAAATTATTTGAAGAAGAAATTAAAGTGAGATTAAAGTATCGCAACCAGATGAGAAGATGGGAGATGTATGTGAATGGAAGACCACTTGGACCACGAAGGGAACGCCCAGAATAATCGACCCTTAGGGGGAGATTGTTAGGTTCAAGAAAAGTGTCGATTATATGGTTTTATTATATTTAGTCATTAGTCTTTATTTTGTTAAGAATAATGTAGCTTGTAATAAGGTTTATTATGCTAAATGTAAGAAATAGCATAATTTCCAAAGTCTAGGGACTAGAAGGGAAACATTAGAAAAATAAAAGAAGGGAAGCTTCCTTCCCTCTCCTATAAATACCCCTCTTAATCACCATTAGGGGGTTAAGCCTTGTAATAATCTTTTCCTTTTTCCCTCTATTTTATAATATTTGAAAATTAAATACTTGCCTTCCTTTACTATTCTCTATAAGCTTTCATTGATGATCTTGTATGATTCAAGATAAACAAGACCTAACACATTTGTATATATTTTGAGTCTTTTTCATGGCACGATCAGGAAAAGTTACTAGAAACTACATACTTTATTTGTCCAAGCTTAATCTATTTGTTTTGTGAATTTTATTCAACAATAATTACTTCCCTTTCCTAGCAACTAACCTCAGGTTTTACTCGAACGAGATTAAGTTCGAGTCATGCATGTCTATTCCGTCGTTACGGCCATGTATGCGTGATTCAGCCACCTTGCTGGTTTATTACTTTTTGTGAAAGTTAGAAGATCCCTACCCTATATCTTTCTTCATCCTAACCCTTGGTTAAACTCGAATGAGGATGTGATCGAATTTTACATGTCTATTCCGTCGTTACGATCGTGTATGTATGATTTAGCTGCCTTGTTGGTGTGGTACTATCAGTGAAAGATTGTTAGAATAATCAACCTTAAGCCTAATTACCCAATTTACCTTTTGACTTGTTTCTCCTTAGCTCTGGTGGTAGAGATGTGTATCCTTGCCAAGCATATGATATGAAACTAATCATGACCGAGCAAATGAGCGTACCAATTAAATGTTACACCCTAGATTAGTTGAGTGATATGAGTGTTTTCATATCCTATATCGTGAGGTGCTTGGTCTTGTACTGGTGATTAAAACAAAAGAAATGCTTAACGAAAAAAATCCTTAACTTCGGTTGGGATACATTTTCAATAAAAATTTTAGAGTCTACTTAAGGACAAGTAGGATTTAAGTGGGGGGATATTTGATGACATCAAATAACGTTACATTTATACCATTATTTATCCCGAATAAATTACTCACTTTCATATAATTATTGCAAGAATCGTTACTTAATTGCTTAAAGTTGTAACTTGCAGTAATTACGGAGTGATTTGTGAAGACATGCTAAAAGGCGCACTTTTGGTGCTTAAATGATGATATTTGAAGATTGCTTATTTCTGCTCAATACGCCATATCCAAAAAAGAAGATACGGCGTATCAGCGCCTAGACTTCACAAGAAAACACGCATTCTTAATTCCCAATACGGCGTATCCTAGTTCCTTCATACGCCGTATCCAGCTGGATAAACATTCAAAGATTTGGTGATAAATATAATTTAGGAAGGATATATCTGATTGATTATAAACGTAGCGGGCACTCCAAGGAAAACACCTCTATACGCTATATTGACCTCATTCAATACGGCGAATCCATCAATTTTCAGACACTATAAATAGAAGACTCAAAAACGAGTTTTTAGTGTGCAAAATCATATTCTCTATACCATACACATAAAAGAGAATTTTCTAAAGAGTAGAAGAGCAGCCAAAGGTCAAGCATCGATCATGATTCCATAAAAGACACCGTGTAATTCCTATACTCTTGTAATCATTTATAATTCGGTATCGTTCGGTAAAACATTTAGTTTACCTTGGTTATTTGATCACGCTTGTATAATTACAATGGTTATGAGCTAATACCCTCGGGTATTAGCCATCTTAATGAAGATTTAATGTTTGGTTTGTTTTAACTCGATTTCTTAATTTATCGTTGAAAGTTTAATTATGTTTATCACCTAATACTTGTCTACGTGTTTGAATATGCGACCTATCATTCAACTGGGTCTAGTTATGCCTAACAAGTGAACTAGATACTGGGATGGCTCTCCATATCGTGTTTTATATTATTGGACCAATAGGATCACATGTTCTATCTTTGCCTTTAAATTATGATCTTAGTTGGACCGACAGTTGACTCGTATGTTTCAACAAGTATGTTCTTAATTAATTGATAAAGATTTGAACAGTGAACTACCAGTATATAAAATACCGTCAAACAGTAAGTGAGCAAAGTCTTGATGGGCTAGGGTTTAAGAAGATCACCATTGCTTTAATCCCTAGATAGATTATAATTAAACTAAAAGGATGCTTTATGCGGATACGTTAATTGTGACAGGATTCGACGTGTCTAGGTCTTAGTTTGATGTCCCGCCTAAGTCTTAAGAATGATATGCCGCATCGAGATAAGTAATCATTGTACTAAACAAACTAACTAACATTTAATCGGATTTAATATGGCTAATACAGTTTTCTATCATTTGGCTTGTACTGCTCTTTTATCTTCTGATTGTTTTCTTGCATTTTTATTTTGAATTGATTATTGTCACCATAAAACCTTTGTCGGTCTCTCACACCGAAAACCCCCCATTATCATTAGAACTAGGTTTAGCATAGGTTTAGCAAGTAATTAGAATTAACTAATTATATCAATTAAAATACTGATAGAATATAAGGTTAACGACCTCGCTCTTAGTGTTCGACACCTTACTTACCACAAAACTCCACCCTATCAGGTACACTGCCCGTTAAAGTGTTGTTTTAGGATAAGTCAGCTAAATATAAATTTAAAACTTGGTAATCAATAAATTAACCCTATACGACAGCACATCAGTTGTAAACTCTGTAAGTACAAGAAGTAGCAGAATAACCAATTAAAAAGCCTATATCACCCTTCACACCAAGCTTCCTAATATCCTCACGGTAATTCTTGGGATAACAGAGATCCCTGAATACATGAAGAAAGGAGATATCCAATTTTCTGCCGTCCATAAGCTCATATGGTGTTTTTCCAAATCAACAGTGAATGATGGAGCGGTTTTGAGTGTAGCATACAGTAGCAATTGCTTCAGCCCATAAGAATAACGATGCATGAGAGGAAATCAACATTGTTCTAGCAGCCTCTACTAACTTTCGGTTTTTGCTTTCCATGACTCCATTTTGTTGAGGTGTTCTGATAGAAGATGCTTGGTGAGAGATGCCAACACTATCAAAGTATTCCTTAAGCATTTGATTCTTGAATTATGTTCCGTTATCGGTTCTTACAATAATGACTGGAGCTTGCAGTGAAACTGTAATTTTCTTAAGAAAGGTTTTAATCTCCTCTGGTGCTTCATCTTTTGATCTGAGAAAGTGTACCCAAGTCTAATGAGAATAATCGTCCACAATCACCAGAATGTACCGCTCATTATTTATGCTTTCGACTCTCATTGGACCACACAAATCCATATGGAAAAGGTGTAACCTCTGCTTAGAATTTGGAACAGGTTTGGGTGGGGGAGATACCTTTTTGCCTTTTCCTTGCTCACATGAGGGACAAAGATGTTCTTTATGATATTTGAATTTTGGAAGACCGATGACGAGATCGTTTTTAGCAAGGTCATTTATGGTGTTAAAATTGAGGTGGGATAAATGTTGATGCCATAACCATGAATTGGTAAAGGTAGCACGAGCCATGAGGAAAATTAAATATGTAGAGACCATTTCATGGAGGTTTATGGTGTAAAGGTTTGTTGTTTGATTTCCTTTCAACAAATCTACTTCTTCGAGATCTTTGACGAAATAGGTGTTCCTTCTAAAAGCGACCTCTAAATTTGAATCACAAAACTAACCAACCGAGAACAGGTTGTGCCCCAAGCCTTCAATGAAATAAACCCTGGTGATTAATATATTTCCCCATTGAAGGTCACCATAACCCAAAATTGCAGCAACATGATCATTTCCAAAGCCAACAATTCCTAGAAACTTCCAGACAAAATTAATGAGAAGCTTTAGATTCCTGGTCATATGCTTGGAACAACCCGAGTCAACGCACCATAAACAAATTTGGATAACCTGTCAAGCAACAAAGTGAAATTTGGAAACCGTTTGATTGTAGGTTCTTGAGGGTTAGAATTACATTCATTATCACCTCTAGAGCTGTCAAATTGACACTTAGATTCATCAAATGAAATTCTTTTTCCTTTAAGGTCAAATATTCTTCCAGTTGGTAACCACCTAAGGCAAGTTCTAGGTTTCCTAGGCTTAGGCGAAGCAAGTCTTTCTTTGGACCCTACCTTCTTAGGTTTCTTGCCCTTTGACTTATGCTTCCTTCTATTTGCAGTTTTTGAAACATTAGCACTGTGTTTATCACCACAAGAATTCATATCATTCACATACTTAAGCACACAGACATCATGATTAGCAGTAATTAAACATTGCTTACACATAGCATAAACAACTTTAACTTTGTCATTTCAAATAGCAAGCTTAATGTTATTACATTCAGATGACATATGTATCTTATTCTTAGAAAAACAGTAAATTCCTAGAGTGTTCTTCTACTTTAACTTCTTTATTCTTGATGCAACTACTCTTAGACGCAGAGGGGACTCTATCATTCTTTGTATTGCTTCTAGGTTGTGGTCTTTTGGTCTTAGCAGTGTTGTCTACTCATGTAGAAGATAAACTATTTGAATCAGAATTAACATCCTTCTTAGGGATGACATGAGGTTGTGAAACAGTGATCCGATTAGTCTGAGTTTGTGAGAGTGGAAATGAATAATTTAGTCATTTTATTTCGTATGTGATGGTGATTTCGGAAGAATAGTGATTTTCATTATTTTATCGTCGGTAAAATTAATGAAGAATGAATTGTTAATTTCGAGATTAAGATTAGTTAGTAAATTGATGTTTCATAATTTATTTATGAAGTAATAAATAAAATTTAGTTGGGAAAAAAATTAATAGTTAGTATAAGTGTTTTTGTTTTAAGTTGTGTATTTATTTAAGGTTTAAAGTGAATAAGTAAATAAATAGTTTTTTTGTTAAAAAAGTAATTAAATAAAAAATATATATATAAGGGAGGGAGAACGAAATTTAAAAAAAATATATATATTAGGCTTATAGGATCGGCACAAAAAGGGAGAAAAAAAGGAAAACTAATTTGATTACAATTAGGAAACTAGATAACTATATATACAAAATCAAGAAAACCCTAAATCACTTTTCTTCTCCCCTTGTTCCTTTTGATTAGTCGAACCCCAAGAAGAAGAAGAAAAAATATATTTTTTTTTATTAAAAATCAAGGTGTTGATTCATGTAATCTCGGGTGAAAGGTTTAGGTATGATTTTAATTAAGTTCTTGTTTAAATATTAATGATCACGTAACCTTAATTGATTGATAAATTAGGGTTTCATTAAAATTCAATAAATTTAGATGATCATTAGTAATCAATTAGGGTGTAATTAATGGTGTTTGGATGCGTTTGATTAGGTTTAGTTGTTGTTAAATTCAGAATTAAAATTGGACAGATTTTTAGGTCATCTTGTAAGTGTCATAACTTGGTCATACGGATAGCTTTTATTAATTTTCGTGAGCCTAAAAATAACTACAGAGAGTCTACTTTCCAACCATATTAGTTTCATGAATTAAAACTGAGTGGAAGTCAGTCAAAATAATTTTACAAGATTCGTTGTCAAATCTGAGTTTTTGGGGCAGATTCTGGTTTGTGTTTATGAGAGCAAAAACCATATCAAAATGTCTTTTTAATTGATGGGATTTCTAATGTAGCAAGTTCATGATGTGTATGATTTTCTAGAATTTTGTAGAATTCTCCTAAGTGTTTAAATAGGTCTGATCAAGCTAAACTTTTTGATGGTCGAATCAGATCTGAATTTAAGTACTATGTGATGTTGAATTTTTATAAAATAGTTAGGCTAAATATAATTTTTTCTAAAAAATCACAGTGGTTCATAACCCATTGGGAAGGTGGGGAATGAAAGGTAGAAAACTAATTTGATCAGTTAGTATTTTATTTGTGGTCATAAATTGACTACAAAATTCTGCCAAAAAACTGGAAAACTCGAATAAGGGATTTAGAAGTATTAGGGTATAAGTAAGGTATAGGAAGTGTGGTAAAGGGTTTATAATCATAATATAAACATATAAGTCCATCAATTGATTGTTACATCGACTTGGGCGTTTAGCCTAATCGCGTGTAACACGTGTTTTATTTATGTTTAGTTGATTTCGAGGAATTTGTGAAGTAGCTGTGCATTAGGTGAGTTTCATAATCCCATTTTTCTATTTTTCTTGGGATGGAAATGATGTAAATGTTTTGAAATGTTTCATTGATGTGATTATTTGTTTTAAATTGCGTATGGACATTACATGACTATTATATGACTATGTGTTATTTGGGATCGGATGAGTACGCCTACTCAGTGATACTTATGGTATCGATTTGGGATTAGATGAGTACGCCTACTCAGTGTTGGTTATGATACCATGGGATCGGATAGGTACGCCTACCTAGTGTGTGAATATGTTTGTATGGTACATTCTGGGTGAGCTTGGTTGCTTATAGTGCTAGCTATTCTAAGCCTGAATGAGAAATTAAGTATGTGAATACGTTGATTCGATTTTGGTTGCATGCTAGCATAGGATCATGATAGTTCATTATTGTCCTACCTTGTTTTGTTAATCACAGTGAAAATAAGTATAATTGTGTGTCTAAAACCTATGACTCTCACCAACATATTTGTTGACGTTTTAAGCATCATTTTCAAGTGAGTATCTTGAGGAAAGTGAAGTTAGGAAGCTTGGCTAGTGAGACCGTAGACTTACATGCGGAGGTTATCTCCTAGATTTCATTTTGTACTTTGAATGTTGATTGAATGTTTTAGGTTTTGGGATATTTTGTTTATGTCTTTGTATTATAGTAACTCTTTTACCTCAATACAAGACCTCTTTTTCTTGTGTTAGGTACGGTCATGACACTTTGTGTCTATTTTTGTTTTGTTAAATGCATTGTAGTTCTCTCTATTGTTGACACCATTGTGTTGTGATGATACCTATGACGTTACACCTCGTGTTTCTGCCTTGGCAGGGTGTGACAGATTGGTATCAGAGCCAATGGTTATAGAGAAGTAGGTGGTTTGACCTAGAGTATAACCTAGGAGACCTTCATATAGTTGCATAATAGGATCTGTGTGTGTTATAGTTCATATACTTTTCATTTTCTTTCTTTTCTTTGAGTTTTATCTTGACCTACGGGCTACTCAATATCAAAAGATCCAGGAGACGAGTCAAGTGAGGAGGAGCCTCTCGAGGAACCGTAGGAGGAAGGGTAGTTAGAGGAGCCGCATGAAGAGGCCAACTCAGATCTCTTGTCGGATGCTCGTAGTAGGCCTGGACCCCGTGGAGTCGGGTGACTCTTGCAAAAGCAAAGTCAAACCCAAGAGAGGCCCAACATAAGTTTATCCTGTCTTTTGCCTCGACACGTTGCTATCGATAATTTCTTTCGGATATTACGTATTTTTGGGCGCTTTGAGATCGTTATTTTCTTTCTGTCGTTTTCAATTTATTTTTATATAAATAAATATTGCTTTGATGGAGCATCGTTTCTGTGTTATATTGGATTGGTTTAAGATGTGTAATGTGGTATATGTGCATATATGTGTGTTATCATTAAGATGTCTAGTCTTGGAAGTAAGTACACGTGTGAAAGGATGCAATTATAATTATGGGTGGCCAACATAATTATAAAGGCATCACACACGTAGACTTGTGACCATGATTGCATTGACTGGTGTTTGTTTGTTAGTTGGTAGTGTAAGATGTTATATTATGTGCGGTTGTATCATAACTAGTTTCATAGTTGGTAAGTTTCCCTCCTATCTAACGTTTGCAGATACCCCGGATACCTGTTATTACTATTATTACGATTATTGAGTTTGTTCGTCTGCTCGATTATTCGCTCGAATATATAACCCTCATTTTAGCATTCCTTGTTCGTACCATGTCGGTATGGATGATCTAACTTTTCTATTCGGCGTCTTGATGAATATTGGT
Organism: Tanacetum coccineum; assembly: GCA_026074375.1. NCBI lineage: Eukaryota > Viridiplantae > Streptophyta > Magnoliopsida > Asterales > Asteraceae > Tanacetum > Tanacetum coccineum. The sequence continues at coordinate 28,186 of BQNB010061158.1, read as the reverse complement.
TTTTCAGATCTGCTTCTTTGGATATTAGTATGTTTCATTGGTTCTTTCATTGTATTGATTTACTCGTATGAGTACCAAAATTTTCTTTTAAGCACTAATTGTTCCTAACATCTTAGTGCGGGTCATTACTCCGTTCTTTATATATCCTTTGGTTTTCGTAACATGTTGCGGCATGTTAGTACCGCCGCTTTTTAATGGTTGTTCTGTTGATCGTGAGTACGGATGAGTCTTTACGTTCTTCTTTTGGTTCGTAGTGTCTTTGCATGAATTTCACTTGTACGTGTTCGTTTGACTGTTATTCTGATTATATGGTTCCTTGTACTTTCTTTTAACTGCAAACAATAGATTTGCGTAAGAGTCTTTACGGTATTTTGAAATCCCTTTTCGTATTACGATGTCCTTTGTTTGAGTAATATATTTATATTGATGTCGAGTTATGAAAATCCTTTTGAAGTATATCTTGATGGTGTTTGGAAAAAACTATTTTTGAAATGATTTTATGAATACGTTATGACATCGCTTTTATGTGAATGTCTCTTTATGAAAACTATGTTTACAATGATTTTTATAAAACGATGTGATACAGGTTGACTGTCAAACTATGTTTAAAATGATATTTATGAATAAGATATGTTTAAAATGGTCTTTACAAATAAAATATGAAACTATTTTTTTATGGTTAATAAATTTTATTTTTATTATGAAAAGTATATTTAAAGTGATTCATAATAGTAAGATTGCGATACAACGTTAAATAATTATCTCTAGATTTTTTTGATGACAATTATATTTAAAATAAGTTTTATAAAGATTATATTTAAGACGATTTTTTTAATATATATATTTAAAATGCTATTTATATTTAAAATGACTTTCTTTATTATTTTAAAATGATCTTTATAAAAACAATATTTAGTTGGTTCTTTCGAGTAAAGTCGATTATTGGTATAAGAAATCTATCTTTCGTATTTATCAATCTTGATACGCATCATTATTCGATATGTGTTCCTTTTGTCTTGGTACGCCTTGTTGACTCTTTTGTTTGCAATTCCTATCATTATAGATATTCTATCCTTTCTCTTCAGGATTCTTATGTCATATGATCCACATCTATTTGTATATGTGAAATCCCGTATATGTTTTCTAGCCTTTGATTCAATATTCGTTTGCTACCTTATTCAATAGTTCATAACCCTTAGAATTCATTGATATATGTTTTATTCGACCAAGTTACTCTCCGTGGGGAGCACCTGTGTTGTTCAAAAAGATGGACGGTTTATTTTGAATGTGCATAGACTATCGAGAGTTGCACAAGCTGACCACCAAGAATCTCCCCAGGATTGATGACTTGTTCGACCAGTTACAAGGTTCGCGTTATTTCTCTAAGATAGATCTTCTATCTGGTTATCGTCAGTTGAGAGTGCATGAAGAAGATATTCCAAAGACTACCTTTAGGACGCGGTATAGACATTTTGAGTATACAGTTATGCCTTTTGGGATAACCAATGCACCAGCGGTTTACATGGGCTTGATGAACCGGGTGTGCAAGCCGTATTTGGACAAGTTTGTCATTGTGTTTATTAATTATATCTTGATCTACTCAAAGTCTAAGGAGGAACATGAGGTTCATTTGAAGTTAGTGTCAAAACTGTTTAAAAAAGATAACTTGTTTGCCAAGTTTTCCAAGTGTGAATTCTGGCTATGAGAAGTTCATTTTCTCAAACACGTGGTTAACAGTAATGGAATTCATGATGACCCTAGTGAGATAGAGGCAGTAAAGAATTGGAAAGTAACTAAGACACCATCCGAGATACGATCATTCTTAGGATTGGCAGGTTTCTATCGACGTTTCATTGCAAATTTTTCTAAGATTGCTAAACCCCTTACTTCACTGACTAAGAAGAATCAGAAGTATGAGTGGGGCAAAGAACAAGAGGAAGCTTTTCAGACTTTGAAAGATAATTTGTGTAATGCTCCAATACTGTCGTTGCCTAATGGAATTGAAGATTTTGTAGTCTATTGTGACGCGTCGAATCAAGGGTTAGGTTGTGTACTCATGCAAAGAGGCAATGTAATCGCCTATGCATCATGACAATTGAAGATCCATGAGAAGAATTATACAACACACGACCTATAATTGGGAGCAGTAGTGTTTGCTCTTAAAACTTGGAGGCATTACTTGTACGGAACGAAGAGTGTCATCTATAAGGATCATAAGAGTCTTCGACACATATTCGATCAGAAGGAGTTGAATATGCGTCAAAAGAGGTGGATTGAGTTATTCAGCGACTATGAGTGTGAGATTCGCTATCACCTAGGTAAGGCGAACGTAATAGCTAATGCCTTAAGTAGGAGAGAGCAAGTGAAACCTAAACGTGTACGAGCAATGGCTATGACTATTCAGTCTGGAGTTAAAAGAATGATGATGGCAGTCCAGAGTGAGGCGTTCAAGGAAGAGAATGCGACAGCAGAAATGTTGCGTGGCATGGACCAACTAATGGAAAAGAAGGAAGATAGAGGTATGTATTTTATATAGGTTCCATTAATAAGTGATTTAAGGACATTAATTATGGACGAGGCTCATGCATTGAGGTACTTGGTACATCTAGCAGCGGATAAGACGTACTATGACCTTAGAGATATATATGGTGGCCATGTATGAAGAAGGATATTTCTACCTATGTTAGCAATTGTTTGACTTGTTTAAAGGTGAATGCTGAAATATCAAAGACCTTCGGGTTTATTGCAACAGCTAGAGATACTTGAGTGGAAATAGGATAGAATAACTATGGACTTTATTACAAGGTTGCCGAGATCAAGTAGTGGGTATGATATGAATTGGGTAATAGTCTATGGACTGACTAAGTCAGCCCACTTTCTGGCAATACGAGAAGATTACAAGATGGAGAAGTTAGCAAGGCTTTATATTTATGAGATAGTAGCAGGGTATGGAGTGCATGTGTCAATCATCTCAGATCGCGATGGAAGGTTTACTTCAAGGTTTCTGGCAAATATTATAGAAAGCCTTAGGGACGCGATTGGATATGAGTACGGCTTATCATCCTCAGATGGATGGACAAAGTGAGCGTACAATTCAGACATTGGAGGATATGTTACGAGCGTGTGTGATCGACTTTGGTGGCAGTTGGGATGTCCACCTACCGTTAGCTGAATTTTCTTATAATAATAGTTACCATTCGAGTATTCGATGTGCTTCGTACGAAGCACTGTATGGAAGGAAATGTAGGTCACCTGTTCTTTGGGCTGAAATTGGAGAAAATCGGTTGGTTGGACCAGAATTGGTACAAGAGACAACTGATAAGGTGATATTGATTAAGGAAAGGCTCAAAGCGGTTAGAGATTGCCAAAATAGCTATGTTTTTCAATAGGCATAAATAGTTAGGGTTTGAATTTGGTGATAAAGTGATATTGGAAGTGTCATCTTGTAAAGGTGTAGTGCATTTGGAAAGAAAGACATGTTAGCATCGAAGTATGTAGGACAATTTAAGATCATTGAAAGGATCGGTCCTATAGCCTATTAAGTAAGATTGCCTTAATAATTGAGTAGTGTACTTGGTGTGTTTCATGTATTAATTCTAAAGAAGTGTTTGGCGGATGCAAATCTGCATGTGCCTTTAGAAGGAATTAAGGCAGACAAACACTCTTCGTTTTGTTGAAGAACCTGTTGAGATTATCGATCGTGAGGTTAAAAGTTTGAAGTGTAGTAGGATTCTGATAGTTAAAGTCCATTGGAACTTGAAGCGAGGTGATGAGGATTTTATAAAAATTAAGTATCCACACTTGCTCATTGAGCAAGCTATCGTTGGAGTACTAAGTAAAGATGGATACATAGGGTTACTGGCAGACTTTAGTCCACCCTTAAATGTTTTGAGGTGGTTTGGTTAAAGTTTAATATGATTATACCTGAGCTTTGTAACAACACATAACTTAATTTCAAGACAGTTCTTGTTTGATGAGTTGCGGGGTTGAGTTATGGATCAAGTTGTTTCACAACTTAAGGTTTTTGACTCCTCGAGGACGGGCGAGACTCATGTAGTTGGATGTTATCTTCGCTTATAGGTGTTATGCTGCTATTTGTACTCTTGTGTGGGTAAGAAAAAATTTTAACGGTAGAAACGATTAAATTATGGGATGAAATTTCCCTAAGGAGGGGAGACTGTGACAAGCGTGATTGAGGTTAGTTTAACCGTTAGAGTTAACTTGCCTAGCTTTATGTGTTTTGATTTGTGTGTGTAAGTTGACTTGGTGGTTTATGTGGTTTGATATATGTTTTATTATATGAGTTTGTGAGAGTGGAAATGAATAATTTAGTTATTTTATTTCGTATGTGATGGTGATTTCGGAAGTATAGTGATTTTCATTATTTTATCGTCGGTAAAATTAATGAAGAATGAATTGTTAATTTCGAGATTGAGATTAGTTAGTAAATTGATGTTTCATAATTTATTTATGAAGTAATAAATAAAATTTAGTTGGGAAAAAAATTAATAGTTAGTATAAGTGTGTTTTGGCCGGTCGAACCCCATATATATATATATATATATATATATATCAAAAGTCAAGGTGTTGATTCATGTGATCTCGGGTGAAAGGTTTAGGTATGATTTTAGTTAAGTTCTTGTTTAAATATTAATGATCATGTAACTTTAATTGATGGATAAATTAGGGTTTCATTAAAATTCAGTAAATTTAGATGATCATTAGTAATCAATTAGGGTGTAATTAATGGTGTTTGGATGCGTTTGATTAGGTTTAGTTGTTAAATTCGGAATTAAAATTAGGCAAATTTTTAGGTCATCTTGTAAGTGTTATAACATGGTCATACAGATAGCTTTTTTTATTTTCTTGAGCCTAAAAATAACTATAGAGAGTCTACTTTCTAACCCTATTGGTTTCATGAATTAAAAGTGAGTGGAAGTCAGTCAAAATAATTTTACAAGATTCGTTGTCAAATCTGTGTTTTTAGGACAGATTCTGGTTTGTGTTTGTGAGAGTAAAAACCATATCAAAACGTCTTTTTAATAGATGGGATTGCTACAGTTGCAAGTTCATGATGTGTATGATTTTTTAGAATTTTTGTAGAATTTTCCTATGTGCTTAAATGGGTCTGATCAAGCTAAACTTTTTGATGGTCGAATCAGATCCGAATTTGAGTACTATGTGATGCTGAATTTTTATAAAATAGTGAGGCTAAATATTATTTTTTCTAAAAACTCGCAGTGGTTCATAACCCATTGGGAAGGTAGGTAATGAAAGGGTGAAAGCTAATTTGATCGGTTAGTATTCTATTTGTGGTCATAAAGTGACTACAAAATTCTGCCGAAAAACTAGAAAACTTAAATAAGGGATTTAGGAGTATTAGGGTATAAGTAAGGTAAGGGAAGTGCGGTAAAGAGTTTATAATCATAATATGAACATAGAAGTCCATCAATTGATTGTTACATCGACTTGGGTGTTTAGCCTAATCGCGTGTAACACGTGTTTTATTTGTGTTTAGTTGATTTCGAGGAATTTGTGAAGTAGTTGTGCATCAGGTGAGTTTCATAGTCCTATTTTTTTATTTTTCTTGAGATGGAAATGATGCAAATGTTTTGAAATGTTTCATTGCTGTGATTATGTGTTTTAAATTGCGTATGGACATTACATGACTATTATATGACTATGTGTTATTTGGGATCGGATGAGTACGCCTACTCAGTGATACATATGGTATCGATTTGGGATCGGATGAGTACGCCTACTCAGTGTTGGTTATGGTACCATGAAATTGGATGGGTACGCCTACCCAGTGTGTGAATATGTTTGTGTGGTACATTCTAGGTGAGCTTGGTTGCTTATAGTGCCAGCTATTCTAAGCCCGATTAAGAAATTAAGTATGTGAATATGTTGATTCGATTTTGGTTGCATGCTAGCATAGGATCATGATAGTTCATTATTGTCCTGCCTTGCTTTGTTAATCATAGTGAAAATGAGTATAATTATGTGTCTAAAACCTATGGCCCTCACCAACATATTTGTTGACGTTTTAAGCATCATTTTCAAGTGAGCATCTTGAGGAAAGTAAAGTTGGGAAGCTTGGCTAGTGAGACCGTAGGCTTGCATGCGGAGTGTATCTCGTAGATTTCATTTTGTACTTTGAATGTTGATTGAATGTTTTAGGTTTTAGGATATTTTGTTTATATCTTTGTATTGGAGTGACTCTTTTACCTTAATACAAGACCCCTTTTCTTGTGTTAGGTATTGTCATGACACTTTGTGTCCATTTTTGTTTTGTTAAATGCATGGTAGTTCTCTCTATTATTGACACAATTGTGTTGTGATGATACCCATGACGTTACGCCTCGTGTTTCTGCCTTGGTAGGGTGTGACATTTTGATTCTTTGGTGATAGGTAATGAGTTTGAAGTTACTGGGTTTGACAAATCATTCGTCTCAACAACTGATTGTGTCTTTGTGTGTAGGTAATTTATTTATCAACTTTTACATTTATATATTGCCGACTTTACTTAAAACAACACTTTAACGGGCAGTGTACCCGATCAGATGTAGCTTTATTGGTAAGTAGGGTGTCGATCACTAAGAGCGAGAATGAAATCTTTTATTCTATCAATATTTTAGTTAACTAAACTAAGTTAATTTAAACTATGTTAATTCTATTCTATGTTAAACCTATGCTAAACCTATGTTAGTCCTGATTCTAACGGATAAGGGGGTTTTCAGTCTGAGAGACTGGCACAGGTTTTGTGGTAACTTAGATCAATTTAAAATACAATAACACACGAAAGCAGATAAACAAAAGATTGAAGAGCGGTCTAGCTAAATAATAGAAAACTGTACTAACCATGATTAATCCAATTAAAACGTTGGTTTGTTTATTTAGTGCAATGAGTGCTTATCTCGATGCGGCATATCATTCCAAGATTTAGGCGGGACTTCTTCCTAAAACCTAGACACATATAATTATGTCACAAGTAAACGCATCTGCATAAAGCATCCTATTTTCTGATTATAATCTATCTTAGGTGATTAATAATGGTGATCTTATTAAACCCTTGCTCATAGAGACTTTACTCACTTACTGCTTAATGGCAATTTATATTCTAGTAGTCCACTATCCAAGTCTTTACCAAAACATCAGTACGTTATTTGTTGATCCTAGGTCACCTGCTAGTCCAACTTGTTCACATATCCTAAAGGTAAAGATAGGGCATTAATTGTGATCCTATTGATCTAGATATATAAATCACTATATGGAGAGCCATCCTCTCATCTAGCTAACTTGGTCGGTATCACTAAATCCAGTTGAATGATAGGTCGCATACAAAAGCACGTAAACAAGTATGAATTGATAAACATAAACAAGCAATAAATGATAAATTAAGCATTCGATATAAACAAACCAAACATGCAAATCTTCATAATCATGGCTAATACCCAAGGGTATTAGCGCTTAATCATTGTAAGCAATACAAAAGTAATAATTCAACCAAGGTAAACTAACCGAGTTAAACGAATGATACCAAAAATCGAATGATTACTAGCGTATAGGAGATTACAAGGTGTTTCCTATGGAAGTAATAGCTTTGCTTGACCTCTTCTGCTCTTCTTGTCTTCTGAAAATCGACTTTTGTGGTTAAGGTATCGAAAATATGATCAAGCACACCTAAAACTCGTTTTTAGGTCTTCTATTTATACAATCTGGATTTTGGTCAATACGGTGTATTGAGAGAAATGGATACGGCGCATCGGGGGTTTCTTGGTGTAGGGACCACGTTTGATATCTTCCAGAATATTTTATTACTTTATATTGAATACGGCGTATAGAGTTCTCTTGGATGGCGTATAGGTCTTTGTTCATCATGGTTTCTTATGAAGTGCAGACATAGATACGCCGTATCTTCCTTGATGGATACGACATATTAGATTTCAGAACAATATTCTTCATATTTCTTTGTTTAAGCTTCAGAATAATACTCTATAATTACTGAAAATCTTAAATATAAACGATTAAGTACCAATTATTGCAATAATTATATAAAATGAGTAAGAATCGCGAGATAAATGATGCTATAAAAGTGATGTTATTAGATGTCATCAAGTTTTAAATTAGCAATTAAGTTAGCAAGCTCAACACACTCATTTTCATCATTATCATCAACATTCTAGTCATCCTCGACTTCATTATTACACATATCCGAGTGATCAGGAATGACATTTCAATCAATCGTTTCCATGACATATGTGTCATTAATCAATTTAGGTTGCTTAAAATGTTGTTTGTCTTTGGCGAACACATTATATTCATTGTTATCTGGTACCTGTTCCAATGGCTCAGTATCATAGGTAGGTCCAGAGTTGTCATCAATGACCGGTAGAACCTCCTTAATCTTTTCCATGTACATATAATGTGCTTCTAATTCTTGCTCATCCAGCTCTTCATCAGTATCATCTAGTCAATCTCCCTGATATGCACTTAGATACACACCCTCTCTTCCTGCTTGCATAACATCATCTTCTCCTTGTGGTAAGAATAATCTTTTACCCGTTTAGGTTTCCTGCACTTCTTAGCAAAATGACCATACTTCTTGCAATTAAACCACTTGATTACCTACAATCTCCCTAGCCCCAACAACTATTACTGTCCTCTGATTCCTAAACTGCCCAGTTTGTCTGTCATTCACATTTCTTGGTTTTGAATCCACATTCTTGTTTCTAGAGTTTGATGAGTTTCTAAGGTTGTTGTTGGTAGGTTTGTAGATCTTTGTGAAGTACTTGGCAATAAGTGTTATACTATTCTGCATATCCTTATCTCTTTGAGCTTGATTCTGGTGGGTGCATGAGAACTGGTTGATGATGTGTGTCTAGAGGATGTGGTATGGTTTTTGTGAGTTTTTGGTGCATGATAATAATTGTCATTAGGATACTGTTGTGCATCAGCAACAAGTGCGAGAGGCTTTGCATTCCTGGCTATCTTTTCAGCATAGATTTTATTGACTTTGTTCTAGTATTGTTTTAGAATGTCAAAGAGTTTGTGGTATGATTCTTTGTCCAAGTCAACAGTTTGCTTGAAAATCATCACAAATCTTGACCATTCTGGCTGAAGTTGCTATAGAAACTGAACATTGACTTGAATAGTATCAACTTCCAACTGGTTTCTTACCATTTCTTTCATCATTTTGTAGAACCTTGAGTAGTATGATTCAATTGACTCCCCATCTCTTGAAGTAAACTTGCCAAATTCCCAGAAAAGATTGGTCTTGACATCCTGCTTGTTCAGTGACTCACCTTGCAGCATTCTTTTCAATTGGCTGTTCCATTATTTCCATTAAGATGTTTTGCATGCATCAAATGTGGAATAAATTTCACAGCTTCAGCATTAATGTAAGCACGGTTTTCAGGTAATGTTAACTTATATGTTTCTTGAACATTGTGCTTAGGTACAGCTGGATCTGTTTTAGTTGCTGCTTTTGCTAGAACAATAACTCTTGTCATTACATATGGACTATTGAAGATACACTTCTTTAGCTCTTTCATGTTTGGCTTTGTGTCAACATATCTCATGAAACATGATTGCCACTGAGCATATCTTCCCGTTGCAAGCATTGATGAATGGTCTTTGGAACCTGCTGCCATGATGTCATTATGCATTTGACTGTGGTTGTTGTTTGGAGTAGACATGGTGAATGATTGATGTGTTATGAAGTAAAAATGATTTTGAAGTATCTTAAGTAGGTAAAGTGATTGTAGTTGTGGTTTGTTGTTGTAGAATTGCTTATCTTTATAGTCCAAAAGAAGAAGCTTAAAATATGAATCAGACACTAAAACCACAAGATAAGAACCTTATTTTACGGGATTTTACAAAGTTTTGACCTATTTCTCACTTTAAACCAAAAATGACTTCTATCTCAACTTGAATCGAAAATGCCAAATTTTGATAATTTATCAAAAATGGTGAATCAAAAATGAAATTCGGTGAGAGCACTGAAGTTGCTTATTTTGCATAATCAAGTTTTGTCATATTTCACATGATTGCATGTTTCGTAGGATTGAGTGAAAACATATTTTGCACAATTAAGTAAAACTTGTTTCGCATGATTATTTTGAAAACATATTTCGCAGGAACAAATGAGTTACTTATTTCGCATAATCTAGTAAATTTGGGAAGAGTTTTGTTTCCTAAAAATGTAATGTTTCGCATAGTTAGTAACCCCTGTATATTCCGCACAAAAATCTTATTCCACAGAATAAGTTTCAAAACATGTTTCGAACAAAAATACTTACTTCGCAAGCTTCAAAAATTTTGCTTATTTCGAACAATTAAAAAATAAGCCCAGAAATAAGTCCATAAATAAGCACTTTTTAAGCACGAAATAATCCCATAAACTAGTACTACAACCTTTTCGAATACTATCTATCAATACTAAGCAAGGAAAATAAGCCGAATATCAAAATAAGCTTCGAAAATAATAACCACAATAAACCAAGACTTATAAGCTTCTAAATGATGTCGAATAAGCTTATATGAACCACAAACTAAACACTAAACCCACCCTGTGGCTCTTGATATCAAATGTTATCCATATATCAAACCATGATCACCTACTTGATAACAAACATACACGAAAATAATGGAAGAAATAAAAGAGGAAGAAGATGAAGAAAATAGAGAGAAGAAAAGGAATGTTTGGATTGAACAAAATGTAAGAGTGTAACAAAATGAACAACCAACCCTTCTCCATTGTGAGAAGGGGTATTTATAGTCTTAGGTTAAGTGTTGGACGCCTAGACTTTATCCATGGGCCGGGCTCGGGTTTTGCTTGGGCTTTAGCCCATAACTTATACAAGATTAGGTTAATATTACGAGCCCGGTTTACCCTTCTAGTCTATTACAACGAATAACAAAATAAAGACCGAAGCTTCCATGTTTGACTCAATATTTTGAGGCTAACAGAAGTGTTGTGTTTTTGTCCAGTTTCTACCCGAATCGAGCTCAAGTCACGTGCTTTTCCTCCAAATGCTTCTAAAATGCTAAAACATCAAAATGAAATGGTTAAGTACAATATTTAGGCATATTTGCATGATTTTTGGGGTTAAATGACTCTGAAAAAGTGTATAAAATGACCTCAAAAAAGTGTATAAAATGACACCTCATCAAATACCCTTACACTTGGGATTTGCTTGTCCTCAAGCAAATGGGCTTTTCTACCTAGTAAATAGCAAAGTCGAGGGCAATTAACCTACTCAATAAAGATAGTTTATGGCACAACCGGTTTAACCTTGCAATTAAAAGCATGAAAATCATATACTAGCACCTCACATAAGTGTTTGGATTCTCTCTTTCACTCGGTGTAATAATAAATTATAACAATATAAGAAACGGGAAAAATAAACACTCACTACCTGTCATAGTATATAGATTACCTCCACCACTTTGGCATAAGCACCTAGGAATTACTATTGAAGATGTCTTTTAATGGGTTGTAACGTAAGGTGTAGGGTAAAGGAAACACGGTTAGGGATAATGGGGGAAATTTGACTAGTGTCAAGCTAATTATCTACAAGATTACATTTAAAAGGCGTTGCTAAGCCAAGACTTAACAAAAACTAGGACAAATATACACAACTTTACATCAAACTCTTTCTTTTCTTGACTCTTTCTTGACATAAACAAAAGCAAGATGGCAACCCATATATTCTAACATAATTTTTTGCCTTTTTTATTTTTTTCAATTTTTTTATATACACTTTTGCCGTACCATCTGCTGAAAATACATAAATATACATGACTTAGGGTTTATAACAGCACCCCTACACTTGAGTTTTTAATACTAAAAAATAAACTAACTAATGACCCGAATTAGAAGGATCAATAAACGTAGAGCATATTAGACAAATATAGGGGTAATAGTTTGACTTTCTTCCCCCATTTCTCCATATAATCAAAACTACCATGAATCCCAATCATTCCAAAACTGTATACACTAACAATAGATTCGACTTAGCAACCATGTAATCAAGTAAACAATTAACTAGGGTTTAACAATTGTAATAACAATAATGAACTAAAATCGAAGTACATACAAGGAAGGCTAAGATAATTTGGTTGTAACATTTTGGTGGGGTGTAAACATTGCTTTTCATTAATACTCTGAAATCCACTAAAAAATTACGAGAACCGCGAAAAGGATAGGCTGAGAGAGGTGTCCTAAGGGTATCTTGCACTAAAAATGAGTGCATAGCAAGGGTGTGGGGGTAGTTATATGACTGGTGAGGTCATCATAACTATAACAAACGAAGGCTAAAAACAAGGGTTAACTTTTTGCCTCTTATCACTTAGCAAATCCTAATCACACGAATGCGATCTCACTAGCAGTCTCAGGATAAATCGCTAAAGCAAGTTCTAGTGTCTATAATACTCCCGGTATACTCTTATAAGCATTAAAAATGAATGCTTTTATTCCTAAAGATCTCGGGGCGAACCTCACATTTTGGGGGTGGTTTTTTGAGTTGTAGGGTTTTTGTGCTAGTCATATAACTCCTATCCATGAGACGCCACTAATACTACAGTTTCACTGATATATGCGAATTTTTTTTATTTGGGCCAAATTTACCGTCCTAAACTATGTTTCAGTATATTACATATCTTTTTGAGGACAAAGCAAATGCAAATGAAAGAATAATTTCTAAAGCTTTTATTACCCCCTACACTTATTTAGAACATTGTCCCTAATGTTCTATGAGTACCCAAAAAATGAATCAAAGGAAGATAAATAAAAATTGAAAGAAACTAATACTCTCCTGGTTTGCTCAATATCAAGAAGAAACAAGATAAACTGGCTAAATCGTCATCCAAGAATCGTCCAAGTGAAAATCCAATGAACTTCTGGACTCTCCTCATCTAATATAATCTATAAATCAAAGACAAAAACAACTATACCAAGAGTAAAATCAGTGATGAATAATATACAACCCTAATAATCATAAATTAAAAATTCCTAAGAAAGAAATAAAGATAGAATGTTAATACTAATGTAATCATGGCTTTCTATAATGATCAGCATCAATGAAACCTTCAGGTTGACACACGTACACGTCTTCTTTTAACGTACCATTCAAGAAAGAAGTTTTCACGTCTATTTGAAACATAGTGAACAATTTGTGTGCAACATATGCCAAAAATATTCTGATAGCTTCCATTCTAGCAACCAGAGCGAAGGATTCTTCAAAATCTATTCCTTCCTATTGGCGGTACCCTATCACAACCAGACGAGTCTTGTTTTGGATAACCGTGTTCTCTTCATCATGCTTGTTTTTTAATAACCATTTCAAAGTTAGGGGTTTTATGTTATCTGGATCAGGAACTAACACCCATTCACCAAGCCTTTTGAACTGAAGAAGCTCTTCTTGCATTGATTCAATCCATGCAGGGTCGGTCATAGCCTCTTTGACATTCTTCGATTTCATAGTGCTCACCGTTAATGCATATATGCACATGTCACCATCGGATCGGAGTTGATTCCTTGTCAAAATTGGTCGTGAGGGTTCTCCTATCACTTGTTCCAGAGGGTAATCCTTAGTCCATTGATATTCGTGTGGGTAAGGTTGATAAAATGTATGCATGTTCGATGGATCCACATATTGTAAAGATGATGAATCAGCAGCACTTGTGGATGGAGTAGCAAAAGGGTTAACAAACGTATTCCCATCGAACATAGCATTTGGAACATTGTCAGCAATTGTTTCGGGTTGGAGTGGAGCTTGATTAAATTGTTGCTGAACATGTTGTTTTATGTTTCGAGCTCGTCAACGTCATGTGAAGTGTTTGGAAAACTTGTAGCTTGAGAGGATGAATTTGTTGGTGTCAGTGCGGTGTCTGCTATTGTTGTAGATGTTGTTGGAGTCTGAAGAACTTGAGGTGCTTGAGCAGCCAGAGTAGTTCTTGGAGCAGCTGATGGTTGACCACCAATGTAATCATCATACATAGCTTCAAACAGTAAATACAATTCACGTTCAGTTGTTTGTTGAGTTGTTATTGTTGACGAAGCATAAGTAAGATCGAGTCATGAACTGATTTGTCCAGAAGTCATGCCTTAAAGCCCGGGTTTTGAACTGTTTTGTTCAAAAGCCATGGCTGAAAGTTCATCGAATGTTACATTTATTGTCTCCAAGAATTTCTTTGTCCTTCGGTTGTAAACTCTATAAGTATAGGAATCAACTATATAACCAATGAAAAAGCCAATATTACCTTTTACACCAAGCCTCCTAATATCTTCACGATCATTCTTGGGATAACAAAGAGCCCTGAATACATGTAGAAAGGAGATATCTGGTTTTCTGCCGTTAATGAGCTCGTATGGTGTTTTGTTAACCCGACGATGAATGATGGAGTGATTTTGAGTGTAGCACGCAGTAGCAATCTCTTCAGCCCATAAGAATAACGATGCACGAGAGAAAAAAAATATTGTTCTAGCAGCCTCTACTAACATTTGATTTCTTTGTTCCACTACTCCATTTTGTTGAGGTGTTCTGACAGAAGACGCTTGGTGAGAGATGCCAACACTATCAAAGTATTCTTTAAGGATTTGATTTTTGAATTTTGTGCCATTGTCGGTTCTTATGATGATGACAGGAGATTGAAGAAGGACATTGATTCTCTTCAGGAAGGTTTTAATCACTTTTGGTGCTTCATCTTTTGATCTGAGAAAGTGTACCCAAGTGTAACGAGAGTAATCGTCCACAATCACCAAAACATACCGCTTTCCATTTATGCTTGCGATTCTTATTAGACCACAAAAATCTATATGAAGAAGGTGTAACCTCTGCTTAGAATTTGGAACTGGTTTGGGTGGGTGAGATGCCCTTTTACTTTTTCCTTGCTCACAAGAGGGACAAAGATGTTCTTTATGATATTTGAATTTTGGGAGACCGGTGACAAGGTCATTTTTGGCAAGGTCATTTATGGTGTCAAAATTGAGGTGGGATAAACATTTATGCCATAACCATGACTTAGTGGAAGTAGCACGAGCCATGAGGCAAATTGGAGATGCAGAGGGCATATCATGGAGATTGATGGTGTAAAGGTTTGTTGTGCGATTTCCTTTTAACAAATCAACTCCTTCGAGATTTCTGAAAAAACATGTGTCTCTTCTGAAAGCGACCTCTAAATCTGAATCACAAAACTGCCCAACCAAGAACAGGTTGTGCCCCAAGCCCTCAATGAAATAAACCTTGGCGATCAATATATTTCCGCATTGAAGATCACCAAAACCTAGAATTGCAGCAATATGATCATTTCCAAAGCGGACAGTTTCCAAAAACTTCCAGATAAAATTTATGAGAAGCTTTAGATTCCTGGTCATATACTTAGAACAACCCGAGTCGACGCACCATAAAAAAATTTGGATAACCTGCCAAGAAAAGAAGTGGAATTTGGAAACCATTTGACTGTAGGTTCCTGAGGGTTAGAAGCATTTTCATCATCACACACTGAGGTGTCAGACTTACACTTAGAGTCGCTGGATTCAATTATTTTTCCACATAGGTCAAAAGATTCCTACCAGTTTGGTGACTCCAACCTAAGCAAATTATCTAGTTTACAATGGCTTAGGAGAAGTAAGTCATTCTAGACCCTAACTTTCTTTGGCTTCATGACATGTGCTTATAGTTACTTTTTGATTTTTATGTGGAAGAAAACATTTTCCTTTTGTTTCTTATCACGAGAATTCATGCCATTCACATAATTAAGCACACAGACATCAAGATTAGCAGTAACTAAACATTGCTTACACATAGCACAAACAACTTCAGATTTATCATTCCGAATAGCAAGCTTAATGTTATTACATTCAGATGACATATGTTTCTTATTCTTAGAAAGCAGTAAATTCCTAGGGTGTTCTTCTACTTCAACTTCTTTATTATTGATGCAACTACTCTTAGACTCAGAAGGGATCCTATCATTCTTTATATTGCTCCTAGGTTGTGGCCTTCTAGTCTTAGCAGTGTTGTCTACTCTTGTAGAAGACAAACCATTTAAGTTAGAATTAACACCTTTCTTTGTGATGACATGAGGTTGTGAAACAGTGATCAGATTTATCCAAATGCTTGCTCTAACTTTGTTGATAGGCACAAATTTATCTTCCCTAGAAGTCTTAGAAGGATTAATCCTAAACATTCCTGGGGCAATCACGTTATCATTTTTCATAACTTTTTATTCTTGTGGTGTGGGTATCGAGTTTGAAGTGACTGGATTTGACAAATTATTTGTCTCATCAACCTTTTGAGGAACCTGAGTTTTTGAAAATTTTGTATGTTCAGATTGAAATGCATTTGGTTGTCTCACAACAAAATTGTTTCTTAAAGGTTGCAAAGATGGTTTCCTCTCGGTTGATTGAATTGCAAACTTAGTATTCGTACTCGTACCTTTGGTGGTGTCCTCTTGTTCAAAAACCTTATCAAATAACTGGGCTCTTAGCTTAGTATTTTCATAAATCGTATCATGTAATTTGTTTTGCAAAGAGTCAATTATTGTTTTAGTTTGAGCTCGTGTCACATTGATAGAGTCAAACAGGTTCTTGTATGTGGTCTTAAGATGAGCATTTTCTTTAGCATAATTCAAAACCTGAAACTCTAATTCCACCGTTTCATCATTCCTAGTTACTAAAGACAAAGACCAGGTATTTGATACACATAGAGTATACTTACTATTACCCTTTTGATCTCCCAACGGAGCTTGCAATCGTTTGATCTTTTATTCCATGTCATTATAAGTTTTATCGTACGAAATTTTGTCATATTTGTATTCTTCACACTTTTTGTACCAATCATTCCAAAGTTTAGAATATTCATTCTCCTTTTTAAAGATTTACAAATTGCAAAACGGTTCTGTCATACGTTCAAGCTCATTTGGTAGATTGGATTGTATCATCAACAAATTGACTTTTGGCGAACATAGAAAGATAAATATCCTGATATCTTAACGAGAAGAAGTCATCGAAGAACTGCTCTCAAGAGACGCTCGATTTTGAATTCTAAAGCCTTGTGCTTAGCACGAGATTCATCAGCTTCTTTTGCAAGAGATTTAAAGTCTCGAATAAATTCAACTGCTTCTTTCAAAAATTGTATTTTGAAATTTTAAACTCTAGCATCAACTTGGTTAACGATAGGGAAAATTTCATCTTTTACAATTTTGTGAAGCTCTTGATGAGCAGAAGACGATCAATTGTGTATATCTAAAGTCATTTTTGTTTTACAACACGTTGAAGAGTCACAATGGTGCTTTTTACCTTATTTAGAAATTTATGTACAACACTTAGAGAAGTATCATCCAAAAACTCTTCATTTGGTATTGAAACTAATTTGGAAACACTAGCCGTTTTGAAAGTATTTGAAAAATACAACTCTTCACATGACTTGGCCTTTTAAGAAACAAAAACCTCTGAAAGTTGATTAATCTTTGCATAATTTTCTGATTTTATTTCTTTGTTCAATTGTTTCATTTTTAAGCGACTCTCTTGAGCAAGTTGTAGTGTCTCCTCCGAATCATACATAGCAGGAGGATCATGCTTTTCTAATAAAACTTTGCCATTATACAAACTCTGTTGTTTCTGCTTAGCTTGTTTAAGAGAAAAAGGATTTTGATAACCCGGAGCCATTTTATGTTCAGTGTGGTAAAACGAGTCTGGCTTAGGTGAAAGCATATGCATCGTTTGAATCGATTGACCCGTTTTTACCAAAATGTTATCTAATTCCTTTATCTTATTCTCAACTTGAATTTGTTTATCAAGAAGCTCATCTTCGCGTGTTTGGAAATCAGACTTCAACTTTTTCTTCTCTTGTTCAAGAGAAAAAAACAATTGATTTTTCTTTTGAAAGCTGGTTATTTAGATTTTTGCAATTTCCTCATTCAAAGTCATTATCGTTTTAGCAAAACTTAAGTGAAGTGCATTTATCTTTTTAGTAAGACATTGCTCTTGATAAACAGACTTTTGGTAACATCTTTCAAGCTTATCATATTTTTCTTGATTAATTTCAAAACGCTTTTCTTGATTTTTATATCTAGCAAGCTTAGTGGTCAAGTCCGCATTTGTTTCTTTCATTTTGCGATTGACCGAGTTGACTTTCTCAACCTCTATAGCTAAATTATTATATAATGATTCAAAATAAGCACGTGTATCCTCAACAGTTGCAGGATTTTGTTCTACTGTTCCCTCGCTTTGTTCCACATTAGAAACTGCAAAAGTAACATTACTGTCATTCTGTTGAGCTTGGTGTGGTTTAGAAATAGGTTTGAGTAACTCAGTATACTGCTCCTCTTGAGTAAATATATTAAATATCTCATTATTATAACAATTATCAGATTCGTGTACCTCAGCTGGTCCATCTGAGTCATAGACGGGAGCTTTGTCAGTCTGAGTACCTGATGTCGATGCTTGTTGCAAATTAGCCATCAAGATGCAGTTTGCATTGACTTCCTCAATCTCTTCAAGATCTCCTGAAGCAGCCATGAAATCAAATTCCTCAGCTTGGTGTTGTATCCCAGCCTCTTCCTTTTGTGCAATCAGCAATTATGTCTAAAGAAAAGCAGCATCCCTTTTTCTTGGCTTTGCAATGCAATTCTTGGCATAATGACCCAATCCTCTACAGTTGTAACATCTTATCTGATTACCATTATTCCCATTTGTATTACCCTTAGCCCGTGCTACTACAACATTACCATTCCCAATCTGATTTGCATTCGGATTAGCAATCCCTGGAACAACAATAAGCCCATTCTAATTTCCAACATTCTGAATACCCGGATTCTGAACTGCATGCTGAACAACATGATTCTTGACATTCTGTACTGCATTATACCCATTCTGATTCCTAACATTCTGCCCAGCATACTGTCTAAACTGATTCCCACCATTACCTTCAATCATCTATAACTGTCAGTCTTGACCCAAATTCATACCCGGTTTAGCAATCTGCCTGTTACGTGGGTTGGATGAAATTCTTTGATTGTTGTTGGTTGGTGTAGAATAGTTGAGTTTTAATGCCTTAACCATTAGTACAAGTGCCATGTTCATTGCAGTTGTGGGATCTGAAATGTCTTCGGGATTTAGCATTGGTTGTTGCATGTAGTTCATGTTGAATGATGGTTGTGGGATGTAGCTGTTGTTGGGTTGTGTTTGTTGCATGAAGGTAATCTGTGATGGTTGATCTTAGTGAAACACTGGATAATTATAAGGATTATTTGAATTTGCCATTAGTGCCAAAGGATCATGTGCTCTTGCAAGTCGTTCTGCCCTTAGTTCATTTACCTCCGCCGGATTATATTTCAAGAAATCATACAACTGAGTGTCATCTACTTCACGCAAATCCTTTGTTTGGTGAACAATGGTAACATGTCGTCTCCATTCTGGTTGTAGGTTGTTTAGGAACTTGAGATTGCTAGCAATCTTTTCTGGAAAATGTTTGTTTCTTTTGAAGTCATTCATTAACTTTAAGAAACGATGATAGTAAGACTTAATCGATTCCCCATCAGTAGAAGTAAACCTTTCCCATTCATTAAACAACTTATCCTTTTTGTCTTGAATCCCAATATCAGAACCTTTCATCATTTGTTGAACACGTAACCAGATTTCCTGAGCAATTTCATAGCTATCAATAGCAACATAGATGTCTTTAAGAAAACCCATGAGAATAATCTGAATGGCTTGATCATCAGCTTCCATTTGCTTTACTTCTTTGTTAGTAAGTTCATCATCAGTCTCATGAAAAGTTTCAGCAACAAGAACTTCACTTATGCGTATTTTCTTTTAAAATATATTTTTATCAAGTTTTAAATTTATAAAACTCGATCTACCTAACGACGTACTAACGGGTAGAGAACTCGATCGTGAGCAGTATAGAATGGTAAATCCAAGGTCGTCCCAAGAGCTAAGGTGTAATTAGTTTTAATTTGAAATGTCACGTTTTGAAAATGGTTTTTTTATTTAAATTAAAATAAATAAATAACAATACAGTAAAATAAATAACTAAAAAGTAAAAGGATAGTAGATATCAAGAGAGAAAACGTGCTAACCTAGTTACTTCATTACTATTGTTATGAAGACAATTTCCTGTGCAATGTCAAACTATGGTTTCATTGCTGGTTTCTAAGGTCGATAGACTTGAATGTGCATATACAGTCTATGCTATACTCCCTGCGATTCCGAATCAGTCCTGAATCATCTGGGAGGTAGGTTATCCAGGTTACAGTGATTAATCCAAACTATTCCCAAAACATATCTAATAACCTGTAAAGATTATTAACCCTCTCTGAAAGAGTTTCGGTGCTTTTTAAGTATCGAGTGATTTATGCGGTGACCGGTCAGTTCCTACACCATGTAAAGAGTTAGTGATCCTTCCTAGTACCCATTGGATCCCATCATGACAAGGTAATCTATTAATGGGGCAATCTAGGTCCAACCCACCCGTACTACCAAAACCCAGGGTTACACGATAGTCAAGGAATATCTAAGGAAACCATAATTTAACAGGAAACAATCATAACAAAAGTAAATTCATAACTAGGCTAGCACTTTAAGTGCTTAGCCGCTCATGGTAACCGAAACACAGTAAGAGATAGAAGAAATCATATATTGAAAACTCATAATTCTTACAGGATTCGTAATTTGAACGATTAAATGCAAAAAGTAAGTAAAGTGTGATCTCCCTTGGACTCCAGGTGGAATTCTTTGAAGGTTGAAAGCCTTTGTCGCCTCTCCAATTGGCTGTGGAGGAAGTGATGTCGAAATTGCTTGAATGAGGCCTATATTTATAGTTATCGTACCTGTTACGGCGTAACCAATAAAGGTGTTACGCCATAACCAACTTACACGACATTCCATAATTAAGCAGGTGTTACGGCGTAACCAGATATGGTGTTACGCCGTAACCTTCATATAACTTCCATATGTACGTGATCTTCATTCCATATTTGTGGATCTTCATGGTTACGGCATAACTGGATAAGTGTTACGCCATAAAGTCTTCCTTAATCTTCGTAGTTGCTTAATTTATGTTACGGCGTAACCATTTTTGGTGTTACACCGTAAATTCTTCAGAATTTACACTTTAAGTCCTTTTTCCCTTGTTTCTTGTCACTTTCTTGCATTTTACCTGAAAACTACAAAACAATAGAAAATATCTCGTATTCGAGTGTTAGTGAAACATTTGCAGGTATTTTAGGGGGTATTTTGCCACCAAAAAGTATTAAATATTTGATGTTATCAAAAATCCCCCCACTTGAATTCTGCTTGCCCTCAAGTAGAACCTGTTAAACATTTCATAAAAAGATTTCTCAAGAATAACTTCAAGAAATAAATTTTGATGACATCAAATAACGTCTATTTTATAGCATCGTTTATCCCAGGATATTAACCCATTTTGTATAGTTATTGCAAGGAATTGTTACTTAATCGTTTATATTTGAGAATTGCAGTAATTATAGAGTAATTGGTGAAACATAGCAAAAGGCGCGCATTCTGGAGCTTAAATGAAGATATTTCGAAGATTATTATTCTGAAGACCAATACGCCGTATCCATCAAGAAGATACGGCGTATCCGTGCCTACACTCACCAAAGAGCACAGAAGATTAAAGATCAATACGTCGTATTCAGAGGACTCAATACGCCGTATTCAAGATATGGAATCAATAAAATATTCTAAAATATATCAAACATGGTCCCTACTCCAAGAAATCCCCAATACGCCGTATCCAACCCATTAGCACCATATTGAACCGACTTCCAGACATTATAAATAGAAAACTCAAAAACAAGTTTTAAGTGTGCTAAATCATATTCTCGATACTTAAAGCATAAAAGTCGATTTTCAGAAGAGAAAAAGAGCAGAAAAGGTCGAGAAACATATTCAATTCCATAGGTGGCAAATATGCAAATGCTACAGGGGTTTATATCTTTAATTATTGCCCCTGCAACATTCGATATTACACGTACATCCCCCACTTGAGATAAACAATGTGAAAGTATTGATAGCATTTGATAGATCATAATTATGATTTGGTCTTCCACGAAAGTATTAATTCTCGTTTCCCATTCCCCCGAAAACCATGGGACTTAAGTACCAGAGATTTCTAAATAAAGAAAATAAAGACTCGGGTAGGATAAGGTGAAATGGTGTAAACGAAAAATATTGAGTAGGTTGAAACTTAAATTGTTTATTATGGGGTGATCTAAGGGTATCCTGCACAAATAATGAGTGCAACGTAAGGGTTTATCACGGGAGGTCAATAAGTCAGTGTAACAAGTCGATAAACGTACACATATAGGCTATTTGGGTGATTTCCTAACTGTTCCCTTCTTGAACTATCTATTCACACTATCAATTAGGCCTCGAAATGATGTACAAGCTAAGTCTAAAGTCTATAATACTACCGGCACACTCAATATTTTGGTGGATTTTTGAGTAATATGATAGAAACGGAATATTAGGCTTAAATCTCACCAAATAGTAATAAAGGGTAATGTGCATTCGACAAAGATTAATTCTAGTTATTTAAGAAAATTTTGTCAAAAATTTTAAAATTAGCATAATTTTCAAAAAAACTAGAAAATCGAAGGCAAAAACATACGTCAGTATTAATTCTACTCCATCTGTGGTTCCTTAAACTGATGGATTCTTTGCAGCTATAAAGATGATAGCACAGATGTATAAATACACACGGCTATGTAGAAGCAATGACTTGAATACATTATGTTTAATGCGGAATCTAACACATAGTACTAAGTAGATTAATGATTAATGAATAAAACTTTGTTAAAAATTGTTCTTGAGAGGGTACAGATTGCTAACTATGATTGATGTGTGATTTGTAAATTGTCTTTGTTCTTATATATTCTAACTATGGCCAATAGGTTATTCTTAGGACCAAGGATAAAACACTAAAAGTCTTAAAGGACTTTTTGGATCAAATACTAAAATATCTTTTTCAAATATTTTATCATCGGTACTAACTATTTTACTACTAACGATACTAATAACCGCATACTAACATTTGTCTGTCGGTACGTAGTATAAGTGTCGGTTCTAACTTTTGTATGTCGGTACTAAGTTAAGAAAAACCATTAATCCTTAACAAAATCTCCCTTTAAACATGAATGTTATAACTATTTTAACTTCATGTTTCTTCAAATCCTTTATGCTTCACAGAGGATGTATCTAAAACTTTCTTTATCTTTTCTTATTCTTGTACTCGATCTATCCCTATTTAGCAGCAACTTTGACTTTTAAGCAATTGCAGCAACACTCTTTTCGCTACAAAGCAAATTTTTATTTGCAAACCAAACAAGTTGGGATTGTAGTTTTTGGCAAACTAACAGCCTTTAACGTATGTGATGTTAATTTACCAGTAGCGCTTTGCTCTGGGCTTGATAACTCTTCATCTAAGGATTTGGTGAGTTAATTACCATACAGTTTTGGTTAAACTGTCAACATCTAACGGATTTTGATAAGTCTTTACAAATAACGTTTGAGTTTGGGAACATAGCCAATGCTTTCATTGTAATAAACTCATGGCTGCATTGATAAACCATATAGTTTTTAGCAAAAACTATCTGCTATCATCAGTTTTGATTAGGTCTTTACCAAGTACTGTTTGATCTCGGATAGCCAAATCTTCACCCAAGAAGGCAAGGTGTGTTGTTTACCTTACACTTTTTGGTAAATTGTAAAACCATCAAACGGATTTTGAGAACGTCTTTACCCAATGCCGTTTGCTTGTGTACTAGGCCATTTCTTTTGCTCTGTTAAGCTTGGTGAATTTGATAACCATTTGTTGTGTGGTGGGTTAGCAACACTCAATCCCTTCTCACTTCCATCAGTCTTGTTCTTTAGATTATTTATAAGTCAGCAAGTACCTTCTGATAAATCTTATCAATTCAAGGCCATTGTACTTTCTTCTTCAGTCTCTAATATTAAATTTAGCTTTTGCACCAGTATTTCCTTCTTTAAAGGGATACTTCTTCTTGTTCAGCTATGGAATGACTACTCCTTCATTAGTCATCAAAGTGTGTACTCCTGAAGGAACTGTGCAACTTCCAACTGATTTACTTTCATTCTGTTGTGACTCCATAAATTCATCGTTTTCATCTGGATTGAACAAAACCATCAAAATCTCCCAAAGAACTCTTTCAAAACCTTCAGGCATCTCATCTTGGTATTTCATTACCAGTTGATAAACAGCATTTAGATTAGATCTTCTCTATCAAATATGGACAATACTGTTGTTAAAACACTAAAGTATCTTTGCTGTCCATTGCTTCTTGTTACCACATTCAGATTGATCTCTCCTTCTTTGGATTCATCAAACTGTGGTTTTGTTCCAAGACATACTGTCTTCCAGTCAATGATAGGATATTTTCTGTCAAGTACTTCATAGTCCACTTCTTTTTCTTCATCTTGAGCTATTTTCAAACACAATCTTAGCTCATCATTTTCTTTGTCACTATCATCCTCAGAAGTGTGTTGAATATATCTCCTTTTTCTTGACTTCATCTTCTTTCTAGTACCTAGCTTTCTTTTTCTAGTACTTTCTTCATCTTTATCCTCATCCTTGACTTCTTCTTTGGTGTCTTCCTTGATCACTTCAGATTTAGATAAACCAGCTCCTTTTTCATTCATCCTCTTGATAAACCTTTCATCTTGAGCAGATCTAGTAGAGATGAAATCTTCATTAAATCTCTTAATCTTTTCATACAAAGCTTGAATGTGTTCAAACTTCTTGCTCTTCAAATCAGCATGTTTGTAGTTTCCCACATGCTTTATGTAGGTTATCATTTGATTTCTGAGTTGATTCTTGGTTGGAGGTTTATTCCTTATAGCTTGTGATCTTTGTTGAGCAAGGAACTTTCTTTGAGCAGCAATTGTATCATGAAGGAACTTAGCTCTTTCTTCTATTGTAAACTGCTCTCTTTCTTGCTCTTGAAGCTTCTCAGCTAGAATTCTGTCTGCCTCAATTCTTGCTTTTACATCATCAAAGTTTTTAATGAGAGCTTCATTTGTTGCTTCTTCTTCAGCAAGTTTGTTTTTCTCCTCTTCAGCTTCCCATTCTTCTTGCACTTTCCTAGCCAACTCTTCATCACTCTCAAGTTGCTTGAATTTCTTCACAGCTTGAGGAATATCATCATCTTCACTTTCAGTTTCATCCTCCTCTTCAATCTTCTTCTTCCCTTTGTCTTTAGGATCAATTTTTGGAAGAGGCTTTAAAGTGAGTGTTGATCTTGTAGAAGTAGTTTTAGGTCTATCAGTATCTTCAACATCCTTCAGTTCTACACCTTTCTCTTTTTCTTTGGAAATGGCTTTGGCTTTACTCATGTTGATGAGAAGTGTAGCAATTGTTTCATCATCACCAAATATCACAGATGTGGGTGTCAGAGAGGATGTTTGAGAAGCTTGAGAAGCAATTTCTTCCTTAGATTGCTCTTCAGTACTTACTTTGAGATCGTCAGCGGTACTTTCAACTTTCTCTTCAATACCTTCCCTTTGGTCTTCAGTACTTTTAAAGATCTCTTCAGAAGCATCAACTTGATCATCATTACTTTCCATTTGTTCATCAGTACTAACTTTGAGATCGTCAGTACTAAGTTTTGGTCTGTCGGTACTAACTTTTTCAAGGTCGGTACTAACTCCTTTCTTAGCAGTACTAACTTCCTCTTCAGTACTAAGTCTTACTTCATCAGTTTCTTTATCTTCATCCATCATTTCTTTTGTCCTCCCTTCACTTTGAGCATTTTCTTTTGCTTTACCATCTCCTTTTGCATTCTTCCTCCCTTGTTTGGATACAGACTTTATTTGCACCTTCTTCTTCTTTGAGAGATGTTTCCTTTGATGTCTTTGTTCCTTTGATATTCTCTTCTGATATGCTTTGAAGTGTTTGATGACAGGATTAGCTTTCCTTTTGAGCTTTGTGATCTTAGCCTTTAAGAGTTTAATTTCCTTGGCTTGATCTGAAACCTGTTTACACAAAGAGATACAAAGATCATAGACATTTTGGAGAGTCATTGCATCCTCATTCCCTGAAAGGGATGTATCATTGAATGAATGATCTCCAAGATTCTCACCAGTATGTTCTGGAATTGAATCAGGAATATTAGGAGTGGGGGAAGGGTTTGGTGAAGGTCTGGGTGAAGGACTTGGTGAAAGGTCAGGTTGTTGCTCAAATGGTACCTCACTAGATTGAGCAGAAGATGAGTCATTCATTGACTCATTTGGGGCTTCACTAGTGGGTTCAGGAGAGGGTGTTGGGTGTGCTTCAGATAGTCTTTCTGAAGAAGTACCCTCTTTCTGAGTTGGTTGGACCAACATATTATCAAACAAAGGTGTAATTTTGCCTGAAAAATGTTTGCCCTTTTTAACCATAAAAGAAAAAACTTTACTAGTTAAACTATTTACAGGAAAGTGATCTAAAGGTACAGTTACATTAACTAATTGTTTAGCTAAAAATATAGAAATAAAACGAGGATACATAACAAACTTCTTCTTAGCCTCTAAATGTCTAATCATACCATCAAAAATCAATTTAGAAAAATTATACTTTTGATTAGTTGTTAAACAAATTACAGCAGTGGCAACATTTGTAGGAATTTGATCCCAAGAGGTACTTTTGGAGCTTAAACAATGATTAATTGTGTGAAATAAAAACCTCCATTGGGGTGAAAACAAAGCTTTATTAAATGTTAACACAGTTAAATCCCCTTCATATCCCATAAGTTGAATAGCATCAAAGATAGCTTGATTTGGAAGTGTGTCTATCCCATCAGCATCATCAAAAAGAAGATCAGTACGAATAGAAGCTTCAGAGATAGACACTAACTTGCCAGCTACTTTGGCAGTTATGTGCCTTGCATTGTTGATTGTTTTGGACTTAGCAGACGTCCAAAACTGTTCAACGAATGTGGTTGAAACAACAGGACTTACAGTGAGCGCATGAGAAATATAACTTCGTTGAAGAAAATCAATCACTTCATGGAACTCAACATTCCCTTCAGTCTTTTCCAAATAGGCGATCATGTTGTGCTTAGGACAGGACTCAAGAGCAGCCATATTGCTTCGAAGAGAGAGATCGTCGGTAAGAGAAATTAGGGCTTGTAAATTAAGAATATCAGTTGAAGAGATTGCGTGAGTAATTGGGCGGTTGAAATGGATTCTTATAGGTTTTGGTGACCTAATTTTAAAGAAAACGTTCCAATTTGCACTTTGTACCCTTGGCGGTATTATTCTCCAATCGTCTCTTAAGCGGTACAAACTTTGCCTAGCGGTACTAACTTAACATGGTCGGTACTAACTTTGTCCAAACAAAGAATGAACAATGTAAGTATCAGGAGTGCTTCAGTACCATTAGTAACTCTTATCAGTGACTCTCTAATCCTTCTTAAATCAAGAAAGGATTTATATATCCATACAACATTAAAACAGAGGTAGACTCCATCACCTGAGCCATCTAACCATGACTCACTATTCAGGTGATCTTTTAAAAATCCCCTCACCATCAACACATACTAACCATTTTTTACCTGAAAGTACTCTTTAGATGGTCTACATAATCTCATGTCTTCAAAATGCTTCACAAAGGAATTCTTGAGCAATCTTCTTATTCTTGATCATGTACTGACCACTTGTTGGTACGGTTAGTAATTTTATGCTTGATGATGATTGAATCTTGATGGGTAGAAAGGTGGTGTGTAAGGTTTTAGGGGTTTCTTGGAACAAGTTTGATTTGCCATGGTGTAAGGTAGCTTGTGGAAGAGTATGCTTTGTGATGTATGTTTAAAGGTGGAGCTTTTGGGTTTATTCCATGATGAGAGGTCATAGCTATGTGTGTATTAACCTCTGTCATCCACGGATGACTCATTCATGTTGCCTCCCTTAAACCAATGCAGCTTATGGATTTACCATGCCAATTGAAACAACCAAGAACTAAAATCGGCTTACATCAAATGCCTTGGTTAGAAGATCAGCTACATTGTCATTGGTGTGGATCTTAAGCACTTGTATGAGTTTCTTCTCATAGGCATCTCTTATGAAGTGGTGCCTAATAGCAATATGCTTTGTCTTCGAATGATATACTGGATTCTTCACAATGCAAATGGTGCTTTCATTATCAATGTAGATCTTTGT
>BQNB010061157.1:0-36611 GCA_026074375.1 Tanacetum coccineum | reverse complement strand
TTAGTTTGGTTTTGGCTATGTTTTTATTCGGGCTCTATCCACAATTAAGTGTCTTATTTTAGTTGTGGTGGGTTGCCTTCAATTGTATTTTGAATCTTTTGTTGCTTTTATTTAATTGTTGCCTTTCTAAAAAAAAATTCGCTTAGATAGAGAGGTAATCTTGACCCACTTACTTATAAATGGATTAACATTGATGTGTGTTTTATCTCAAATGGGTCCATTTAAAACATGTAGCTAAAAGGGGATCAATGTAAATAGGTCAAACCGGTTGAACGCCGTCTAACTTATTTTTAGCATACACCTTCGAATTCTTTTTTTCTAGCATACACCTTCTAAGTCGTTCAAATTTTAATCTTTTTTCTTTTGTGTCCAATTATTATCAACTTACCAGCACCCCATCTGGTCTTAACTCAAGAAGTCTCCTGATAATTTCCAATGAACTACATAAACTCACCCTAGAAATAGTTTACAGACTAATTATTGTTTAAATATATCGACTCACAAATAATATACTTATTTTGACCCATTACACAACCCGATTGACCCATTTTCAGGTCAAGTATAGCAGATGCAGTTAATGAGAATCGTCAGAAAAATAAGCGCTTAAATTCTTGCGTTCCTGTTGCAACGGGTTGATAATCTTTAAACCACTCACATATGTTTAGGGGCACCTAATTAAATCAACTCTAAAGATCTTTGA
Organism: Tanacetum coccineum; assembly: GCA_026074375.1. NCBI lineage: Eukaryota > Viridiplantae > Streptophyta > Magnoliopsida > Asterales > Asteraceae > Tanacetum > Tanacetum coccineum. The sequence continues at coordinate 35,911 of BQNB010061157.1, read as the reverse complement.
CTAAAAGATGCAGATAATTGAAGACATTAGTTATAAAGTTTAAAACCACCACTTACTTTTGAAACATTCTTCTTGAAAATGTCAAACTTGTTTAGAAACAACATGAAGGATGTTTCCTGCATGGGCCAAAAAACACAAGCAGTCCTTATTAGGTAAGAACATAATATAGACAGTTAGGATCGTAAATCATGAATATTATTAACACTGAACATTATATAAAGCACTCCAAAAGAAGAAAAGTGTCGAAGAACCATATGATTTAACCTCGAAACACTTTTTCATTAGGACTCATTCAAAGAGTTCTTTTGTATCCATCATTCAGTTCTTGTTTTCATCTTAAAAATAGCTTTAATCGTACCCGGAGACGGTTAAAATATTAAATCAATCACGTTAGCGTTTAGAGTTGTCAATATATACTCACATCTAGAAAATAATCTTACTCGCTAATAGCCACATAAAATATCACAACTGTAACACCTTCAAATAAATGAATCCACTTCCTTCGCTTATTTCTTTGGCCTCCAACAAAAGGTTATATACTTTGCCACTCTTTTTGTTCTCCCTAACACAGCTGCAATCATCCATGTTGTTACAATATTAATAGTATTGAATAGTGAGATATCAAAATAGGTAGCACTATCAACACCATGAGAAGTGAGAGTAGGTAATTTAACAGACATACGTAATTAGATAATAAAAATATAAGGTTAAACAACCAAAATTTGTTCTACGTGAACTGGATTTCTACTACACCGAGTTCAGATATGAATGTACTTTTGTTTGACATGTGAGATTGTTTATCCAGAGTAGATAACTAAAACATATGCACTGATATATTTTCTTCCCTGATGTGCAAATCATGTATCATATCTACATTTATGCATGTATCATATTCTCTTGCAGAAGCCAATTCCCTTTCCAAATGTTCCTGACCATAAAGGAGTAAACATCATGAGCACAACTTCATGTGTGACAAACAAAGCTTCTTTCAATACCTACTCAGATGAATGTAGAATTAATAATACGGAGTAGGAAAAAAGAATACAAAATCACCTTGGCTTCTGTTTCAGCGTAATACTGGCCAAAGAGCAGTTTAAAGATTTAAAAGCTCAACATTTTTCGCGTCTACTGTGCTTCTAAGTCTGACCACTTTTCTATTAAGATCATCAATGACTTCCTTGGCTTTCTGGAGTTCGTTGTTGTTCGTCATCTTAACCTCTTGTTGGCCACAAATTGCCTAATTCAGAGATTTCTCTAAGTGTCTTATTTGAGCTTTTAATACTTCGTTATTTTCCCATAGGCCTTCAATGATCTTAACACATGCACGAATAAAGAAATAAGCGTTGTGGTAATCGAACCGAAGATTATAGATATTAAAAAGAGGATTAATGAAGTTTTTACGGTTGAGATGAAATGATATGAATAATCACGCTATCACAATTCAACGACACTTTACATGCAACAAAAAACCGATACATATCATACCTAATTTCTGTAAAATACACGCATAACAGGAAACTTATTCATATAAAAGATGCAAAATGATTGATTGAATGTGTGTATACCTAACTTAGGCGAATCTTGTTGATCAAGTGATAACCATTGAATTTGCTCTTGAGATAATCACCGGACTCTTCGTAATCTTCTTCGTCTAGTAAGGCTTTGTCTCGATCATCTTGTTTCCATGTGCTGTGTTTCCTGATAAATTTATGAAATCGAATCATCATCATTCAGTTTGCGGTAATCGAAACGAAGATTATAGATATTAAAAAGAGGATTAATGAAGTTTTTTACGGTTGAGATGATGATGCTTTATGTTTCTTCCCTGACGTCATTGTTTGTGCCATTTTCCCTAAGTAGAAAAACACATAGCATCATTATTGACATTTGAGCTCCTCGTATATTAACAATTAAAATTAAAATGCCACCAATTGTCATATCCATATATACATGTATACGTTTAGTGCACCTTGTAGCATTTATTCAACAAACATAATGCAGTTTTAAAACACAAAGCTATATGATTCTAGAAATTCAGCATATAATTTAGGACAAATGGTGTAGGTTGTTTTCGCATAATCTTAATGATAATTCTCGGTTGTAAATCAATGGCTTATGACTATAGAACACATGCATGGTATAAATTATAATCAGCTTTTGAAGGCCCCTAATAATTCTCACGTGTACACCAATGGCATATGATTATATATAAAACACATAGTATAATATATAACCATTTTTTTAAAGCCCGTACCTTGTTTTTTAGTAACTGGATTTCTTGAGCCATAGTGTCCATCTGCATAGAAACACATTTATTAGAACACAACGTATGAATGATATTAGGTGTAAAGAAAGAGTTTTTTGTTTTGTTAAAGAGATATGTTAGGATTATAGTATATATCTTGATATATTTTTGAAAATCAAAACATCAACATATTATTAATCTTAATACTATTTATTACAAAACAATCCATAGAGACACACAAGCAGTTCTTGAAACAAAAAGAAAAAAAAACACTTTTTCACAATTATGCTAATAATACTCACTTAAAATGGAGGGAGTATTTGTCTTCACATTTTAAATTGATTATTATTAGGATTTTAAAAAGAACTAAAATAGATAAATTTGTAAAATGGGTAGTTGTGACTAATTTTGTGATTAAAATGGGTATATATGTCATTATGGGTTTTGGTTGGACAAATATGACATTAAGAGCTTTTAATTGGAATAGTTAACAGAATTGAAAACCTAACACTATTTAAGTGTCCAGTTTGACTATTTTGAGTCTTTTTTCATCAACTTTGACCGTATATATTTATGTTTGTGTTATATAATACTTAATGAAAATTATACCAATAAAAAATACAATAAAAATTTAATTCGTTCATATATTTTGCATCAAGTATCATATACAATAAAAATAATAATTAAGGTCAAAGTAGAAGAAAAAAGACTTTAAAAAGTCCAATTGGACCCTTAATATAGGACGGAGGTAATATTAAAATTAAGATATGTCACCTTTTGGTATTGGTTTGCTCAACACCACCTTTGGAACTTCCTCTTCCTCCTTCTTGGCATCCAATGACTCAACAATTCTTCATACATGGCTTTCATCTCTTGTTTGGTGCAAAACTCCAATCAATATGATTTTCAAAAGGTTTTAGGATAGACTATAAAGTAAAAACAAATATATAAACAGAAAAAAATAAGCAATCCAAACACCCAAATTTTAACAAAAATGTTAATTGATATATTAACCAAAACTAAAACTAAAACGTCATGCTTATCTCAGAGTTCTTATCTAACATGAAACTAAAACTATTAAGCTGCTGCTTATGTTCCGAACACACTCTTCGTAATATTATCCAAATCTCGTGTATAGTCCTATAAACATCATCTTATTCATAGATTTGTATCTATATAAACATGAAATAAACAATATTCACAAACAAAAAAACCAGTATCTAACATTGTGTAATAATTACGAAGGTAATCTAAACCACGGACAACACCGTTGTCAAGACACAAAGAGCAACATGTCGAAATACGTGATGGCAAATTTCGGGTTGTACTGTACATAAGCTTAAGCGCCGCTGAGTGTTTTTAGCTTGGAAAAAGTATGTGTTTAGTGTTTTTAGTTAGAAGAAGTGACTGGTATATATGAGTAATAAAATAGAGGATCACTATTACTCAATGGGTATTTGTGTTTGTTTAAAGATATTTGTGCTTGTTGAAGATGATCCTGGCCATACATTGATTATCCGAGTGAAAGAAATAAAGGGTCAATATTTCATAGCAAACACTTGCTTTTGCAAAACGTTGTTACGTTTCTATTGAAAAATTTCCGATCTACCCTCCCTTTTGTGTGAGTGATGATGTGATTTGGTGAAATCTGTAACTTTATCACTAAAGTCCAGTTCGTAAAACTTAAGTCTTGTAACCTTTAAATGGGCCTAACATAATAATAATAAATCAGATAGGGTGAGAAAAAAACCGAAAACCGAAACCAAACCAAATCGAAAATAACTGAATCGAACTAATTAACGATCCGAATTTGCCAAAACCGAACTACGAATTCGATTCTCGGGTTGGATATGGGTTTCGTAGTCTGAACCGAAAACCGAATGTATATAAATATATATATTTTTATATATAAAAAGATCAATAAAATTTTATCATAATATAAAAAAACACTTTTTATTTTTGAAATAATTTTTTTTGCTAAATATCTATGTAGTTTTTTTAAATGAATAGGGTAATTCGGGTCAACCCAAAAACCGAACCGAATTCAAATTCGATTTTCAGTTCGGTTCGGTTGAAATCTAGTTTGATTCGGTCCCGTTTTCGGGTTGAATCAAAAAAAATTTAACCGAACTAATTGAACCGAACAAACCGAATAACCCGATAACTCGATAACCGAACCGATCAATACCCCTAAAATCAGTAAACTTTAAATAAGTATTTTACCTACCCATAATGAAATATGTTTTGTAAACGAGAAAGAATGTTGTCCGCGTTATGACGGGGTTATTTTTATTTGTTTTTCGAAGATAATTGATAGTTGAATCATCGAGCATTGGTAAATGAGAGTTTACTCAGTTCGTGCTTTCATTTATTTTTTTAAATAAACTTTTGGGTATTTTTTAAAATTATCATGTAGGTTAGAATGTGTTTTGAATAATTTTTTGTCATTTTTTCCCAAAAAAATCAAATACTAAAATTCAACGTTTTTTTTAATAAAATCGTCCACACTTCCGAAGCATATTAATATTGGGCTCGTATTGTTCGTAATCCAGATGTATTTATGCCGGTATATTTTTTATCAAAAATTCGCTACCGTATTTATTAGATATTTGATAAATAAAAATTATTATATAAAAAATTTAGAAATAATAAAAACTTAGAAGACTTTTGTGTAAGTTTTGTGTAAAAACTAGAGGGGCTTATTCTCTTTTACATTTTTAAGATTCTACACACGTGCTACGATGCTTGGTTTCTCACACAATGACACAATCCCATGTCTCACTCGCCTCTTTTGTTGACTATCTTTTTTTACGGTACTTTTTTTATTTTACCTTTGTAATGAACAGTTTCAGTATTTGAGAAGATGAAGAAAAATAACTTTTGTGCCATCTATAATGCATAGTTAATGTATAATTTTGATATTTTGTTACAGATTAAAAAAAACTATAATCTTACGTGTTGAATAGAAAAAAGTAAAGTATGCAAATGTCCATTTTGGTAAATTCACCCGAAAACAGATTTCACAAACACTAAAAAAACTGATTATTTAATTATTGTGATATCAAATAGCATAATCAAATCCAAACACCATATTTTATAATCATGTTTTGTAACCGTTGATTATGTGATACTCATTTTCAAAATGAAAAATCTATTTTTAATAAGTAATCTCAAACACCCCCTAAGATAAACTAAAAGCAATAAAAGGATGATTAAAGAAGGTAGCTTATTGATGGAGTAATGTTTAGTGTACTTTGATAGTTGCGTTTGTCTGATAGCCTTTAAAGAGGTTTGTGTGTTAACCGAATTCAATGTAGCTTGTAACAAGATCTATAGGGACTAGGGAGTGTATATTAATTGTGTTTGTGGTTACATTAGAGCATTAGGTGTCATGATATGTTAATTCTGTTGGGATTAAAAGACTTCATGATGCTGTTAAAGATTAATGTTGTTAATGATAGAGTTACTGCTGCTCAGTCAAAGTTAAAGCTACTGATGATCTTCAAGGAAAAGATATTAAGTGGTTAGTACTGCTAGAGTAAATATGTTACTACTGCTAGTACATAATTAGTACTGCTAGTTAATATATACTACTTCTAGTATAACTTAGTACTGTTAGTATAACAGTTAATACTGCTGGAGAACTACATTGAAAATATTCTAAGTATTTACTACTGCTAGTACATGGTTACTACTGCTAGTGAATATCAGTGCTGCTCGTTAACTCAATGAAAATTATGCTAAGTAGTTAATGCTACTTGTATACAGTTAGTGCTGTCACTACAAAAAGTTAATGCTGCTAGTGGAAGTTACTACTGCTGATACAAGATTAAGACTACTTGAAGAAAAGAGTTAATGTTGCTGAAGAGATTACAACTGTCAGAGTTTGTATTCGTATATGATAAGTATAAAAAAGATTCAAGATATCTTTGTGTGATATGTATGAGTTATTTAAGGGATATATTATAGGAGAGAATCTATTTTTTAGGAATATATTGTATATTGACTACGACTCCTTGGTGTATAAAAGGAGGTTCTAGGTCATAGAGTTAGACATCTTTAGAACTATCATTTGTATCAAAAGAGTCTAGTCGTTTAGCTTCAAGGTTTTGTAACCCTAATACTGTTGAGTATTCGTATTGTTCTTTTCAATAGTATTTAAGCTTTTATTGTTGAATTGTGCATTGTTACTGTTTTATTCATTCAAGTTCTTTTTATTATTAAAGATTAAATTCCGTGTAATCTTTAATATATTCAAGCAAGGTTTCTATTATAGTTGTGTTGGATTTATCCAAGATAACTAAACCTTATACAAGCTAAGGAATTCGATCTATAAAGAACAGGGATCAACAAGTGGTATCAGAGCTTGTTGAGAAGCTTTGTTCAAAAAGATCTTGTGATAAAAGGATTTGATACTTGCAAAAAGATATGGAAGTCTGCACATATGATGGCCGCATCAAAGGTACCAATGCTAAAACCTGGTGAGTTTGAGATCTGGAGAAAGAGCAATACATCCAGATGATTGACTATTCTCTATAGGAAGTCATTGAGAATGGTAACACTTTGCCATAAACACAAACAGTGGAAGGTGTTGTGACTGCCTTACCAATTACTACTGCAGAATGGAAGGCTCAAAAGAGATTGGAGGTGAAAGCAAAGAGCACTTTAATGATGGGAATCCTTAATGAACATCAATTAAAGTTCAACTCCATTAAGGATGCTAAGTCGCGGCTGGAAGCTATTAAAAAGATATTCGGTGGTAATGAAGCCACAAATAAGACACAAAGAAATCTGTTAAAACAGCAATATGAGAACTTTACTGCTTTAAGCTCAGAAAGACTTGATCAAACTTTTGATAGGCTTTAAAAGCTTGTCAGTCAATTAGAACTTTTAAGTGAAAATATTTCACAAGAGGATGTGAATCAGAAGGTCTTAAGAAGCTTGTCATCAGAATGGAACACACATGTTGTTGTGTGGAGGAACAAACCTGATCTGGATTCTATGAGCATGGATGATCTCTACAACAACCTAAAGGTGTATGAACCAGAAGTAAAAGGGATGTCCAGCTCAAGCTCAAGTACACAAAACATGGCTTTTGTGTCCTCTTCAAACAATAACACTAACAGCAGTAATGAAGCGGTTAATACTGCTTATGGAGTTTCAACTGCTGGCACTCAAGTTAATGCTGCTAACTCTAATATTAATAACTTGAGTGATGTTATCTGTGCATTCCTAGCAAATCAACCAAATAGTCCTCAACTTGCACATGAGGACCTGCAACAAATTTATCCTGATGATTTAGAAAAGATGGATTTGAAATGGGAAATGGCCATGTTGACAATGAGAGTCAGAAGATTTTTGAAGAACACTGAAAGGAAGCTTACAGTGAATGGCAATGAGACCATTGGTTTTGACAAGACAAAGGTGGAGTGCTACAATTGCCATAAGAGAGGTCACTTTGCTAGAGAGTGTAGAGCTCTAAAATCTCAAGACAACGGGAACAGTGAAAGCACAAAAAGGAGTATACCAGTGGAAACAACTAATTCCTCAGCTTTGGTATCTTGTGATGGTCTAGGAGGTTATGATTGGAGTGATCAAGCTGAAGAAGGACTAAACTATGCTCTCATGGCTTACTCAACTTCAAGTTCAGACTCTGAGGTATCAAAAGATTCTACTTGTTTAAAAACTTGTTTAGAAACTGTTAAAACTCTTAAAACTCAAAATGAACAACTGTTAAAAGACTTAAAGAAATCAGAGTTAATGACTTTTGGTTACAAAACAGGTTTAGAATCAGTAGAGGAAAGACTTGAATTTTACAAAACTAATGAGTCTATTTACTTAGAAGATATTAAGGTCTTAAAGGTTGAAATTCACTGTAGAGAAATAGCTATTACAGAACTTAAAAGGAAGCTTGAAGTAGTACAAAAAGAAAAAAATAGCATTCAACTAAATGTAGACAAATTTGAGAATCCATCTAAGAGTCTAAACAAGCTAATAGATTGTCAGATTGTAGACATCTACAAGAAAGGGTTAGGATATGAACGTTATAATGCAGTTCCACCTCCCCACATAGGAAAATTCTTGCCTCTTACACCTGACTTGTCCTTTATTGGATTAGAAGAGTTTGTTGATAAGCCTGTAATAAAGGACTTTAAGGCTAAGACTAGTGAAGTAGAGCCTAAAGAAGTTAGAAAGAACATTGGAGCACCAATTATTGAAGATTGGGTGTCTGATGATGAGGATGAGAAGGTGACTCAACCTAAGATTGAGAAAAAAACAGCTAAGCCTAGTGTTGCTAAGATAGAGTTTGTAAAATCTAAACAACAAGAGAAAAATGTTAGGAAAACTGTTAAAAATGTTGAGAAACCTAGGCAAAACACTCACAAACCTAGAGGCAATCAAAAAAACTGGAATAATATGGTGTCTCAAAGATTAGGAAGTAATTTTGAGATGTTCAATAAAGCCTGATATGTTTGTGGAAGTTTTGATCATCTGCAAGCTAATTGTCATTACTATAAAAAACAATTTAAAAATCAAAGGATGGTAAAACCAGTTTGGAACTATAATCAAAGGGTGAATCATAAGAATTTTGCTAAAAAGACTCACCCATGTGCTAAAAGGAACATGGTTCCAAGAGCAGTATTAACAAAGTCTGGCTTAGTATCAGTTAATGCTGCTAGACAAAAAGTTTCAAAGACAGCAGTATTAGTTAATACTGCTAGGCAAGTTAATATTGCTCACCCAAAATCAACAGTGAATGTTGTAAGACCAATGTCATATTTTTCAAAAACAGCACATTCATCTGTTAAAAGGCCCATTCAAAAGCAAACAGCATTTAAAAACAGTAATACTAATCAAAAAGTTAATACTGTTAGAGCTAAAAATGTTAATAATGCTAAGACAAAAGCAGTAGTTAATGTTGTTCAGGGAAACAATGTTCATGCGGTTAAGGCCTCAGCTTGTTGGGTTTGAATACCAAAGCTTAAAGTTTTAGACCATGTTTTCAGACACAACAGTGCATCAATCACCTTTAAGAAATTTGATTATATTGATGCACAAGGCAGATCCAAGTCAGTGATGGCTTGGGTCTCCAAAATATGCTGATTTTCTTATATTATATGCAGGGCAATCCATAAGTGAATTTACAAGATAAATGAGTGATTGATAGTGGATGCTCAAGGCACATGACATGGAACATGTCCTATCCTACTGACTATGAAGAAATTGATGGAGGATATGTTGCCTTTGGAGGAAACCCCAAAGGAGGAAAAATCACAGGGAAAGGTACAATAAGAACTGGTAATTTAGATTTTGAGAATGTGTATTTTGTGAAAGAGTTAAAATTTAATCTCTTTAGTATCTCACAAATATGTGACAAAAAGAATAGTTTTTTTTACTGACACACTGAATGTGTTGTTTTATGTCTCAACTTTAATTTAGCTGATGAAAATCATGTTTTACTTAGAGTTCATAGAAAGAACAATATATATAGTGTTGATTTAAAGAACATTGTTCCTAAAGGAGGTTTAACTTGTCTTTTTGCAAAAGCTACATCAGATGAATTTAAACTTTGGCATAAAAGGCTGGGTCACTTAAATTTTAAAACAATGAACAAATTGGTTAAGAGAAATCTTGTGAGAGATTTACCATCCAAACTTTTTGAAAATGAACAAAACTATGTTGCTTGTCAAAAGGGAAAGCAATATAGAGTCTCTTGTAAGTCCAAAACAGAGAACTCAATCAGTCTACCTATACATATGTTGCATATGAATTTATTTGGTCCAACATTTGTAAAAAGCTTAATGCAGAAAATGTATTTCCTAGTTGTCACAGATGATTATAGTAGGTTTACATGGGTTTTCTTTCTAGCTACTAAGAATGAGACTAGTGGCATTCTTAAGTCCTTTATAACTAGGATAGAAAATCTAGTAGATCACAAGGTTAAGGTGATAAGGTGTGACAATGGGAATGAGTTCAAAAATAGAGAGATGAATTAATTTTCTGAAATGAAGGGTATATTGAGACAATATAGTGTACCTAGAACTCCTCAACAAAATAGAGTTGCTGAGAGAAGAAATAGGACACTAATTGAGGCTGCTAGGACTATGCTAGCTAGTTCGAAGTTGCCAACTACTTTTTGGGCTAAAGCAGTTAGTACTGCTTGCTATGTTCAAAATAAAGTGTTAGTTGTTAAACCTCATAACAAGACCCCATATGAACTTTTTCATGTTAGAACACCAACTCTAAGTTTTATGAGACCATTTGGGTGTCGTGTTACAATTCTCAATACCATAGATCACTTAGGCAAATTTGATGGTAAGTCTGATGAAGGATTCTTTGTTGGATACTCTTTGAATAGTAAAGCTTATAGAGTATTCAATAGTAGAACAAGGATAGTGGAAGAGAACTTACATATTAGGTTTAGTGAGAGCACACCTAATGTTATGAGTAGTGGACCAGATTGGCTATTTGATATTGATGCACTAACAAGGACAATGATTTATGAGCCAGTTGTTACAGGTACACAATCTAATGATTTTGCGAATACAAAAGCAAATGATAATACATGTCAAGCTAGAAAGGAGAAGGAACCTGTAAAAGATTACATTTTGCTACCTTTATGGACTACTGATCCACCTTTTTCTCAAGGTCCAAAGAGTTCTCATGATGATGGATTCAAAACTTCAAATGATGATGGAAAGAAGGTTGATGATAATCCAAGACAAGGAAATGAATGCAAAGATCAAGAGAAGGAAGATAGTGTTAACAACACTAACAGGGTTAATACTGCTAGCAATGTTAATGCTGCTAGTTTAACTGTTAATGCTGCTAGTTCAAATGAAGTTAATGATGTTGGTAGAAAATCAAGCATTGAACTTTCAGATGATCCAGATATGCCTGAATTGAAAGATATAAGCATATTTGAAGACTCATATGAGGATGAAGATGTTAGTGTAGAGGCTGACAAAAACAATTTGGATACTACTATTCAAGTCAGTCTTATTCCAACAAGAAGAATTCATAAGGATCATCCTCTTGAACAAGTGATTGGAGATTTGCATTCAGCTCCTTAAACAAGAAGAATGTCAAAGAATTTGGAGGAACATGGGTTTGTAAGTACTGTTCATCAAAGAACAAACCATAAAGACCTTCAAAACTATTTGTTTGCTTGCTTTTTATCACAAGTGGAACCCAAAAAGGTAATTCAAGCATTGAAGGATCCAAGCTGGATAGAGGCTATGCAGGAAGAGCTTCTACAATTCAAGCTACAAGAAGTTTGGACCTTAGTGGATTTACCATATGAAAAAAGGGCTATAGGCTCTAAATGGGTTTTCAAGAATAAAATAGATGAAAGAGGTATTGTAATAAGAAATAAAGTAAGATTGGTGGCTCAAGGACACACACAAGAAGAAGGGATTGACTATGATAAGTCTTTGCCCCAGTTGCAAGAAATGAAGCAATTAGGCTATTCTTAGCTTATGCTTCATTTAAAGACTTTGTGGTGTTCCAAATGGATGTGAAGGTATTTTCTTTATGGAAAGATTGAAGAAGAGGTGTATGTATGTCAACCTCCAGAATTTGAAGATCCAGACTTTCCTAACAAAGTTTACAAGGTTGAAAAGCACTTTATGGACTACATCAAGCCCCAAAAGTATGGTATGAAACCTTGTCAACATACTTGTTGGACAATAGGTTTCAAAAAGGAAAGATTGACAAGACCTTGTTCATCAGAAGGCACAAAGGTTATATCTTGTTGGTACAAGTCTATGGAGATGATATCATCTTTGGTTCAACTAAGAAGTAGTTATGCATTGAATTTGAAAATTTGATGCATGATAAGTTTCAGATGAGTTCTATGGGAGAACTTACTTTCTTCTTGTGATTACAAGTGAAACAAAAGAAGAAAGGCATATTTATTAGTCAAGATAAGTATGTGGCTAAAATTTTAAAGAAGTTTGGGTTTACAGAAGTCAAGACGGCAAGCACACATATGAAAACTCAAAAGCCTCTGCTCAAGGATGAAGATGGTGAAGAAGTAGATGTTTACATATATAGATCAATGCTTTGTTCATTGATGTATATTACATCTTCAAGACTAGATATTATGTTTGCAGTGTGTGCATGTGCTAGATACCAAGTCAATTCTAAGGTTTCACACCTTCATGCTGTAAAAAGGATTTTTAGGTACTTAAAGGATCAACCTAAATTGTGCCTTTGGTATCTAAAAGATTCTCTTTTAGATTTGGAAGCATACACTGATAGTGATTATACTGGAGCAAGCTTGGATAGGAAATCTACAACAGGAGGTTGTCAATTTCTTAGGTGTAGATTAATCTCATGGCAGTGTAAGAAACAAACTGTGGTTGCAAAACCCACAACTGAAGCTGAATATGTGGCTGCATCAAGTTGCTGTAGACAAGTACTCTGGATTCAAAATAAATTACTTGATTATGGGTACAATTTTATGCATACCAAAATCTTTATTGATAATAACAGTACTATCTGCATAATTAAAAATCTTGTTTTTCATTCAAAAACAAAACATATAGCGATAAGACATCATTTTATAAGAGATTGCAATGATAAGAAGTTGATTCAAATGGTTAAAATCCATACTGACAAGAATGTTGCAAATTTGCTTACAAAAGCTTTTGATGTAAGTAGATTTTAATATTTGATTGCTAGTATTGGAATGTTAAATCTTTAACATCTCTTATCTTTTTATGATTTTGTAAAGTTTGTATAAATTAGTACTATTATTTAAGTCATTAAAAGTTTCTGCTGCTAAGTATAATTGGTGCTATTAGTTATACTTAACACTGCTGAGATTCTGCTATTAGTTATACTTAAAACTGCTAAGTATAATTAATACTGTTATAAGTGAAAAGTGTTATTGCTGGTGTTTTTTTGGTTTTTGGACTAACATTTTGTAGAATAAGCAAAGAAAAATGTTAGATTGATGGAAAAGCTGTTTGGAATGGAATTGGAGTTAATGTTGGTGACTCAATGTTACTACTGCTAGGCATAAGTTAATGCTGCTGAGCATAACTTATTGCTGCTAGACATAAGTTAATGCTGTTGAGTTACTACTGCTAGGTTAAAGCTGCAGAGGGTTGATTACATAAATACTTCAATTGAGAGTATAATTCATTCACTTAATTGATTTCAAACTCTCAAATACTCTCTAAACACAAACCCTTACTCAATTTCATCATCCTTCATCAAAACCCAACACAATGTCGACCTTAAACTTCGCTGATACACACAATTTGGTCACGTTTTTTGTCCAAACCTACTGAAAGTGAGGGGTTTGAGCAGATAGTGAATTTTCTCAACGCACACCCTATAAGGTATGCTTTAACGGTTAATCCTACTATATATGTTTCCTGTATTAAACAGTTTTGGTCTAGTGCTAAGGCTAAAACTATTAATGAGGAAGTACAGATTCATGCCAATGTAGATGGCAAGAGCATAATCTTAACTGAATCATCTGTTAGGAGAGACCTTCAATTAGCAGATGAGGAGGGAATTAATTGTCTCTCAAATTCTACAATTTTTGAAAATCTAACATTGATGGGGTATGAAAAGCTTTCTGAAAAGTTAACATTTTATAAATCCTTTTTCTCCTCTCAATGGAAATTTCTGATTCATACTATCTTGCAATGTCTAAGTCCAAAAACAACCGCATGGAATTAGTTTAGTAGCACAATGGCTTCTGCTATTGTCTGCTTAGCTATAGGCCAGGTTTTTAATTTTTCTAAATTGATTTTTAATAGTATGATGAGGAACTTGGAGAGTTCTGGCAAGTTTTTAATGTATCCAAGATTTGTACAAACATTTTTGGATAAACAACTTGATGAGATGCCAACTCACAAAGGTATATATGTTTCATCTTTTCACACTAGAAAGTTTTTGCAAATATGAAAAGAATTGGTAAAGTATTTTCTGGTAAGGAAACACCTTTGTTTCCAACAATGGTGGGACCAAACCAAGTACAAATGGGTGAAGGTTCAGCAATACCAACTGATACCCATCCCACACCCACTTTTGACACATCTTTTTGAACCACAAAAGACTCAAAAACCTATGAAGCCCAAAAGAAAGAACACTAAGGTTCCTCAGCCTAGTGGTTCTACAGATGTCGTAGCAGATGAGGCTGTCCATGAGGAGATGGGTGACAGATTGGTGAGCGCTATCACTACTCCTTCTAGCTTAGAAGCAGAGCAGGACAGTGGTAACATAGATAAGACTCAATCCAAGGCAACACCTAATGAACCAAGTTTCCCAGGAACTAGTTCAGGTGGTGGTCCCAGGTGCCAAGAAGCCATAGGGGATACAACTACTCAAACTAGGTTTGAGAGTGTCTAAAATTTCTAATTATTCACTGCTCGCAAAAGGTAACACACTTTGAAGTGATGAAGATAGAATTTAACTAAATGAATTGATGAGAATCTGTACCACTTTACAAAAGAGAGTTCTTGACTTGGAGGATGATTTGAAAAGGACAAAAGACTACTCAGCAAACAAAGATTGATAGTTTGAAAAGGAGGGTCAAGAAGCTAGAGAAAAAGAAAAGGTCAAGAACTCACAAGCTAAAAAGACTATACAAGGTTGGTCTTAGTGCCAGGGTAAAATCCTCAAGTGATGAAGATTTGGGTGAGGATGCATCTAAACAAGGGAGGATAGATGACATTGATGCTGATGAAGACATCACCCTGGTTAGTACTCATGATGGGGTTAGTATTCATGATGATGAATTCAGTGTTCATGGTGATGATAATGTGTTTGAAGATGTTGTTGAAGAAGAAGCAGTTGAAGTAATTAATACTGCAAAGCTTATTGTTGATGCTGCTCAAGTTACTACTGCTGGTGTTGATGTTACAATTGTTAGTGAACCAGTCAGTACTGCTGCAACAACAGTTACTACTGCTCCCACAACTACTGCTGAAGCTACAAAGACTGTTGAGATTACTCAGGCTCCTAAGGTGAAAGGGAGTGCTATTCAAGAGCCAAATGAATCTGCAACAACAACAACAACATTTTCTTCAAAACATGTTAAAGACAAGAGTAAAGGGAAAGCAATTTTGATTGAAGAACCTAAGCATAAGAAGAGAAAAGTTCAAGAAATGCTTGATAAAGAATTTGCAGCTAAGTTACAAGCTGAAATTGATGAGGAAGATAGGCTTGCAAGAGAAAGATCTCAAAAAGAACAAGAAGAAGCCAATGTTGAATTGATTAACACATGGGATGATATTCAAGCAAAGATTAATGCAGATGCTCAATTGGCTGAACAATTGCAAGCACAAGAGCAAGAAGAATTGACTGATGCTAAAAAAGCTAAATTGTTTGTTGAATTCTTAGAGAAAAGAAGGAAGTTCTTTGCAGCAAAGAGAGCTGAAGAGAAGAGGAATAAACCACCAACAAAAGCTCAACAAAGAAATATCATGTGTAATTACCTCAAGAATATGGAAGGCTGGAAAATTAAAGATCTGAAGGTGTTTGATTTTGACACTATCCAAAAGAAGTTTAATAGAGCTTTCAAAAGGGTAAATACATTTGTGGATAAAGACACTGAGTTGGTAGATGAAGATAGAGTCTTTCCTCCAGCTCTGAAATTTTGGCCTAGAATTTAGTGGGTTAATCTATAAAAGGGTCAATTGTTGTTATTATATTTTTTAAAAGTAAATTGCATAGATCATCCATGTGGTTTGGCCAAAATTGCATACCTGGTCCCTATCATTTTAAAAGTGCAAGCGTCGTTTTTGTAGGAAACTTTTGAATAGAGATGAGCAAAAGAACCAAAGAACCGGACTGGATCCAAAAAGAATCGAAGGGGACCAAATTCGTAGGTCCTAGTTCTTGAGTTTGAGATTTTTTTTGTTCTTGGGTCGGTCGGTTTGGTTCGGTTCCACCACCGGAACCAAATACCCAATAATCCTAAAAACATGTAACTTTTTTATTTCTCATACTTAATTCATACGCACTATAAAAAAACCATATTAGCATACTTTTAGAAAAACCAAGCCAAACACCCCAAACCCTAATCTTTAATCTATAAAAGAACAATTAGATAAACTAACCCTAAAGAGATAAAGAGAAACAAACAGTGAAAACATATATGGTCAAATTTTGAAGTTAATTTTTTTCGGATTTTTATGCAATTATTTGAACCGATGAAACTATAGAATGATTTGTTGATTTGAGCTTATGCTTTAGTCGTTAAATGTTATTGCTTTTAACGTAAATGGTTGCATATGCTTAAAGAAAAATTTGTTTTTTATTGGCTTAATTCATTTGAGCATGAGGGTTCTTTTTCTTCTGGAAAATCGGTTCCTATACGAGTAGACCGAAGAACCGAAACAGAAAATTATATTTGGTTCGGTTCTCGGTTCCTACTTTTCTCAAAATTTGGTTCTCAGTTCTATCACTTCGAGTTCAAGACCCATGCTCATCTCTTCGAATGCAATTATCGTTCCTAGCAAAAAAAAAATGACATAAATGGCCAAACCTGTAAAGAAAGAGGCGTGGGGTAGTTCGGTCATTTTATTATGCCCATGGTCGACAAAAATTGCACTGAATGGATATTGCACTCAAAACTTCCCTAGAAGAACGGTGCCTACACTTTTCAAAAAAGTAGACACTATCGACAATTTGGCCAAACCACCTAAGAAGTCTACGTCACAGTTTCAGCCACTCTATGGAATACTTTGGAGTCAAAATATTTAGGGTAAAGAAACAAAAGATTGGGAGTCAAGTACACATAATAATCAACGACTCCGTTAATGTGGTATTTTGCTTTGTGATACGTAAAACAAGATACTAAATATGGTGATGCACCCATTTATGAACACGAGACAGCAACAACAATTGCAATCTCACCCATATATGATTTTGGGGATGACTAGCTTTAAAAACTTTCTAGCAGTAGTTTTGAATAAACTATAATTTTGGAGATGATTAGCTTTAATTTTTAGCTATGTTTTACCTGCACCTGGAAGAATGGCATATGCGCCCCTCGGATTGTAGCACATATGGATTTCTATATGAGAAGTGCTTGACCGAGGAGATATCTCATTTGAAACATGAAGCGCCGCACCTTCCGCCGTTAGCATAATTATCTTCATTCGAAACTGAAATAAAAAAAACATTTAAGGTGAACGAAATCTGAAGTTAGAAACTGAACAAGGGAAAGGGAAAAAAAACATACTGCTTCCACAAAAGCAACTTGAAGTTTGTAATCCGGCGTTTTGCCAAATTTAGCACATGATAACAAATAGCGGTTGAATTCCTCAGGAGTATAATCAATGTCGTACTCATTTGGAAAGGTCATCATTCTCGCAACTGCGGCTTCCCGAAGAAATTTATACTCAGGCGAGTTCAACGATGTTATGACACCTAGATCTACTGACGTGGTTTTTAAACGTATTGGCTTTGCAATCTAAAAAGGGCTAGCGGCGCAGCTTGTTGCCCGCTTGCCTTTCACCATATGTAAATCACAAACATTATCACATAAATTGAATAGCGATTTATTCATGATAAATTAGCAATAATTCACATGTAGGCATATAATTGGTTACTAGAATCTAATTTAATCAGAACGTACTTAAATTGACTAACCTTCGTACAGATCGCTTCGCTTCAAAAGTAAAGGGGGGCTCTGCCTTTTTCGACCAATCCCTAACAAAATAATAATACTTGTCTTGGACTTATCCAACCATCTTCTATTATAAAAAAAAAAAAATTAAAAAAACCATCCTGGACTCCCGCGGTAAAAAAGATGGGCCGTTTTTTCCTTTTACCTACTTTCACTCACGGGAGGCAATTTATGAAACCCGACCTGAAACCGACACGAAAATTAACAGGTTCGAGTTGAGTCTAATAGATTTCGGGTCGGGTTTGAATCGACTTATCTGACCCATTTATTAAACATGTTAAGTTTGGGTTGAGAATAAATTAAACGGGTCGACCCGCCAACCGTTTTAAGATTTTTTTTCTAAATTTATTAATTAATTTATATTTTATTATATGTGTTAAATGGGTTAAACAGGACCCGCAAACCCATTTAACCTGTTTAACCCATGTAATGTGCTAACTTTTGCATATAAAATAGGTTAAATATGTCAACCCGAAACCCGTTTAACCTATTCAACCCGTGTACCCTATTTAACCCGCCAACCCAAGTATATGTACGGGTTAAATGCGTCAGGTTTAGTTATGTGTAAACATGTTAGGGTTGACATAGATGATGTAGATTATTTAAATGGGTCAGGTTCGGGTTGGGATTTTCTGACCCGTCAACCTGCCAACCCGAACCCGACCCGAATTGCCACCCCTACTTTCACTGTTTCACACACTACACAACCCACGCACTATGTCTCGAGTCTTCCAAAATACGCTCCGACACACATATAGATATTGTCACCTGATTCTTCCGGATTAAAGCGGGTAACATTTTCGCCGTTTCGATCGGGTAATGAGTATATATATAATGGCCTTTGTTTTTTTGGGTTTATTTGTGGCTTTTGAGCTTCATTGCGGGATTTTTTTGTGATTTTCGAGGTTCATTGCTAGTTGATTCATGTGCGTAACTTGCGTTATGTTTGTGAAAGGGTGTGAATATGTTGATTTGTGGTTTGAATTTTGTTCGGTTTACGAGTTGACTCAATAATCCAAATTACACAATTTATTTTTTTTTTAAAAAGTTAATTACATAGATATTTAGCAAAACAAATTTATTTCAAGCATAAAAAATATATTTTTATGTTAAAATATTTTATAAAATCCTCTCTATAAAAAGACACTAAAATATCTATGTAATTATCCTAATTCAAAAAGTGTTTCTTTTTATACAAACGAGGCGTTAATATACATGGGTTGCACCAAGCTTTTTTTTTTTAGATTTTTTTTACTTTATAGAACTAAAATTAAATTTAAAAGTAAACTAACGATTAAAAAATGTTCAAACTCTTCATAATGTTATGGTCTTTACGCATTTGAATATGTAGAGTAGCACTCTTAGTTTACCCATTTAGTCGTTTATTCTTTGAAATCATCCATTGTATTTGGGATATGTGTTTCTCTCCTCAAGACATGTGGTTTTTTGTTGGTCTTTGAGAATGTAAAACAAAATGATAGGATTTAGGATGTCAAAATTGCACCTAATGCAGTTGATAAGCAAAGCAAGTCAAATTCAAGGTTCATACTCATGTTATTGAACCACTATCTTTCTGTAGGTGATTGTAAATCCTAAGCTAAGTATCAAAGCATTACCTAATTCTATAAAGAAAAAGTAATTTATGTCAAAATAATATTTTAGAGATTGGGATTTATTTTTATATCAAATATTCAGGCATTTGATTGCAAGGTTTTTGGTCGTGGCTATGTCTTCGGTTCTGTTCGTAGAGTGGAGTGTCAGGCGAGTGTTGTACTCTTTTTTCCTTCTCCGGGGTTTTTCCCATGGGGGGAGGTTTTTTAAGGAGGCAGTCTCAAATGGCGTCTTATACTCCTAGTTTGCAGTTGTGGGCTTATTGTAGTATTTATTGTTTCTTGAGATGGTTCTTTCATATTGGAGTGCTTGTTAGTGTATTATGTTAGTTTCCGTTTGTGGCATGTCACATGCGGTTGTGGTTGTTCAAGCGTTTGCTTGAGGTTAATGTGGTTTTTCAGCCACATTTCATTGTACTCAAACTATTTCTGTGATTAATATATTTTACTGGGGTAACCCCCTTTACCCAAAAATATATATATATATATATATATTCAGGCACTTGTTCATATAGTACTTAAACTTACAGTCAATGTTTTGTGTGACGCCTTTGACTTCATAAGTCAAAAATCATGTGCATATTCACATCAGCTAGACTTGTGAGGGTGTTTGTGAAAAGCAAATAATCAAAGAATAGAGTAGTAACATAAACCACCATCACCAAATGGTACACTTTGAGGGTGGCGAATGGGTCCAAAGCTGTGGGTTACCTCAATTAGGCCTCCTACACCTGAACCAAAGACTCAAATTACCTATTAACAGATTATGCATTAATAAGTAAATCAAATAGTGTGAAAATATGACAACAAAAAGTCATGTTTCCTTAGAAAGACAATTGGTTCTGAGCACATACAATAATAACAGTGTGTTATAACTTGGTCGTTGGTCGTTGGCCAATGGTTTTATTCGCTCTATCTAGTTATTATTATTATTATTAAACTACCAACCCAACCGAAAGACGCGCTCTTTGGTGCAGACCATGAGAAGACTAATGTGATGTTTATTAAATATGTCACAAACACTAAGTTGGTATACTACTGACCCGCCAAAGCAAAAATGTGATGCAAAAATAACATGAAACTATGAATGAGATAGAGTTGCAGAAAAGATACCGCTTTGCTGTAATTTTTCCTACAATCACCTGTCTTCATTCTCAACAGCAACAGAACGCATCTTAAACGATGACAATGTAACAAAAAAATGTACATATGAGTAGCCATGTGTATAGGTTCATGTTGTAACACACGCACCAACGTCGTTTCCACAATAACCAAAATTTAGGAACCAACTTCATTTCAGTTTTCATAGTAAAATATGACAATAAGTATGCAAAGTGTCTTAACCCCCTTCTGAAAAAAAGGGGGATATGGGCTGGACACTCGACTTGGGCTAAAGAGGAACGAAAAGTCCAAAATGACATGGAATAGCGTCGTTTAATCTTTAGGTGGGCCAATTACTTATTGAGTGGATTTACACACATTTTATTAGTAGTATCTAACAACCGTTTTACGTGGGCCTTGGCCAACCCAAGACACCATTTGGCAACGTCACATAGGTCAACTGTTCCGAGTCAATGGTTCAAGTCGGGTAAAAGAAACAATTGGCATAAACACAGGAAATTCAGAGAATATGTTAAGTATGTCTAATTTTCCGTCCTACAAGAATTTAGTGGGTTAATCTTTAGAAGGGTCAATTGTTGTTATTATATTTTTTTAAGAGTAAATTGCATAGATCGTCCATGTGGTTTGGCCAAAATTGCATACCTAGTCCCTATCATTTTAAAACTGCAAGCGTCGTTTTTGTAGGAAACTTTTGAATAGAGATGAGCAAAAGAACCAAAGAACCGGACTGGATCCAAAAAGAATCGAAGGGGACCAGATTCGTAGGTCCTAGTTCTTGAGTTTGAGAGTTTTTTTTTTCTTGGGTCGGTTTGGTTCGGTTCCACCACCGGAACCAAATACCCAATAATCCTAAAAACATGTAACTTTTTTATTTCTCATACTTAAATCATACGCATTATAAAAAAACCATATTAGCATACTTTCAGAAAAACCAAGCCAAACACCCCAAACCCTAATCTTTAATCTATAAAAGAACAATTAGAGAAACTAACCCTAAAAAGATAAAGAGAAACAAAAAGTGAAAATATAAATGGTCAAATTTTGAAGTTAATTTTTTTCGGATTTTTATGCAATTATTTGAACCGATGAAACTATAGAATGATTTGTTGATTTGAGTTTATGTTTTAGTTGTTAAATGTTATTGCTTTTAACGTAAATGGTTGCATATGCTTAAAAAAATATTTTTTTTGTTTTTTATTGGTTTAATTCATTTGAGCATGAGGGTTTCTTTTATATTACATTGTTACTGTACATTTTTCTCTCGTAAATCCCTCCCCCCCCCCCCACCCCCCCCCCCCCCCCCCCCAAAAAAAGATGGTCAAGCTCTGCCACTGGTTTACTTTATACCCCCTCGTACTCTGCTAATTTCAGCGCCGTAAGAGTAATTCCACGTCACGAACATCAAAAAATAAGAAACTTAAAAACTAGGTCCATAAGTTGTACTTTGATCTTATTCAATATATCAATAGTAAGTTTCCATGGTTTACTATAGTTCAGAAACAAACAACTCTTCCAATGAACATAAGCTCCTATGTACCAAAATATATCACTAGTTACATGTTCATGGAGGTGGAAGTTTCCCTTTATAATCTCGTATAAACTTAAATATCATACTCGTACATTTAAAAAAACTAAGGTGATGCAACCGGCGAATTTGGGAGAGAAAATGATTTAAGTTGTTGCGAAACAAAGTCTCCAATGTGTGGCATTATCGTTCCGTTTGATGCTTTTGGCATTTGAGTTAAGAGAAGAAGAATGATGAATCATCTCCCACATCACTTGTATGTCTTCATATCCTCCACAAGCCTCCAAGTCTTTGTAAAGATTAACAAGCCCATTCTTATGCCCTGCAATCACCATAAAAGTATTAAGTGATCGATGTCTAGTGATCATAAGTTCGACTCTTTTGAAGCTCTTTTAGACCATTAACTAACAAAAGAGACAAACTTGAGACGCATAGACGAAACGATTCAAATGCATAGACGACAAGACAGACGCTGATGACTCGACATGATCTTACCTTTAGCTTGTTTTGTGAGACATGATCTTAACTTGAAAAGAAAGCCTTTTGTTGATGAAAGAAAAGAGTTTCTTCTGTATTTTAAGCAACTAAAACCTTTCCACTTCCCCATTGTCTACAACTCTAAGTCAACTTCAATTCACTCTCTTACTATATATAGTTTATACGCACAAACACTACAACACAAATTATAAAGGACAAGGAAGAAAGTAACACTCTAAGAGACAAGAAGCCTAATGATTCAAATTAACTTAATTGTCATTATGCTAACTATTTAATAGGTTTTCAAATTCGAAATCTTGCAAGCTAAAGAAAAACAAAAATTTGATGATACATACACTTAGGTGCCGTTTGGTTCATTAATTTGAAATTCCGGAATTTTAAATTCTAGGGAATTTAATTTCTTGAGAATTTAAAATTCCGGAATTTAAAATGCCTACGCATGTTTGGTTGACAGAATTTTATAATTTTTTGAAATTTGTCATTTTGTTTATTATTGCAATTTTTTAGGGAAGGAAGAATACGGGTGTCAAAAAACCCGACCCGACTCCAATTAAGCCTATTCGGGTCGGTTTACGCGGGTAAAAAATTTATTTGGGTCAACCCGAGTAACCCGAATACTAAATAGGGTCAGGTTTCGGGTTGAAATTTTTGGTAACTCGGTTTCGGGTCGACTCAATTGACCCAAATAAATATCTTTCTAAAATAAATTTTATAAATGTTTTATATAAACGATGATAAAAAAATCAATTTTATTACGTTTTACTCATATTCGGGTTGACCCAAACCCGAATGGACCCGGCCCGAGTTGACCCATCCCGAATTGACACGAACCTTACTAAACTGAATTCAAATAGTGTCGGTTTCGGGTATGAAATTTTAAACCTTGACTCGACCTTGACCCGACCCGAACATGACAAACCCGACCCGACTAAAGTGATGGATATCCTTTGATTTAAAAAAATAACAAACCAAAAAAAACTAGAACAAAAACTAGAAAAAAAGTTTATAAATTTTTTTTCCATGTAAATGAAAATTCTTCACTTTTTAAAGCCATTTTGATTTCCCCCATTTTGGCAATTCATGGAATTCTAAATTCCCCCATTTGTGTTACCAGACACAATATTTGGGGGAAATTAAAATGCAAATGTCATGAATTCCCCCCAATATACCTTAACCAAACGGCGCCTTAAATTCTTAAAAATCACTCTATTCGGATTTAGTATTTTCATTTGTCCCAAGAAAATGGGAAACATGTTCTAAGCTAAAAGTAATACTAAAACCATAACCTTACACATAATGGCTCACTTTAATGTGAAATACTTGGAACATGTATAGACTGTACGGATCCGGTGAGAAGAAAAACTTCAAATGAGAAGAATGAGAAATAACAATAATCACGCATTTGAAATGTATCGACTAGAATTAGGTGTGTCTCTATTCATTTAGATTAGAATGTGATTTGAAGTGAAACGATGCAAAATAGAACTAGCAACACATTTGACGCACATAAGACGAAAAATACATATAATTTTTCTAACTTGATGAAATGCATTTAATATATATATATATATATATAGACACATCTAGTTTTTAGCTAGAAAATATATTATGATGCATATAAAAGACAAATAATGCATCTGATTCAAGTCGATACATCTTTAATATGCGGTTATAGTCTTTTATCATCTTAATCATTTTAAGATTTTTTTTTCTCATTTGATCTCGGGTTTCTTATAGTAAACATCACTTCCATTATAAGAGAGTTGGGTGTAGTAACGCTGGCAACGGCGTTGGGCTGCGTTCCCCGGCGTTACTACACCGTTGGTCGGCGTTATCCAACGGCGTTGGGCCCGGCGTTGGCTGGCCAACGCGCGTTGGGGTCGTTTTAAAAAAAATCATTTTACCCCTCCCTCCCCCCCCCCCCTCCTCCCAAACGGCTACTTTATATTTTTTCTATTCCTCCCCAATTTTGAAAAGTTACACTTTAGCCAACGGCTAGTTTTCAAAAAAAAAATTCCCCACCCCCCCAACACCCACCCACACACACAACTCACTATATATTACAACACAATACCAAATACAAATTCACCACTCTTCAAATACAAATATACATCTTTTTAACAATAAAAAAAATGTCCGAATTTCCCAACAACAGTTTTATGAATCTCCTCAACGAGGGTTGTTGGGGCAACCCTCCGGCACAATACGCGTCGATAACGACGCCTATTGGATCAAGAAGCAAAAACGATTAATCAAAAACAAAATGAGAAATGATTTGGGTGACGAGAACGACGAAGACGAGTAGGGTCATTTTAATTTATTTTTTTTCATGTTTTTTATTTCGTAATGTTTTTTTTATTTCGTAATGTTTTTTTTTCGTAATGTTTTTTTTATTTCGTAATGTGTTTTTTTAATGTAATTTGTATGTTTAATTATGAATGAAATGGTTAGTTTGTTAAAAGAATGAAATAATTGTTTATGGGGTTTTATGAAAATAAAGAGGTGAGTGGTGTTATTTGGTGTTATGATAAGGCGAGTGGTGTTGGTGTTGGTGTTATGCTGATGTGGTGCTGACGTGGTGGCAAAAATATAGTGTTATGGTGTTACTACACCTAGGGCTCTAAGGGCATTTTTTTAAAAGAGAAGTGAAAAATCATCCCTGTGGTTTGTCCAAAAACCGTTTCACGTCTCTCATTAAATAATTGTCCATAACACATCCCTCCGTCAATGTTTTGAGACACGATACATCCCTTGGACTAACGGTGCAAAAATGTTTCTCGTTAATTGTTAACGAGGGTCTAATTTTTAACGGTGCAACTATATATGAGGGTATTATTGTCTTTTTCCGCCACAAGGCCGTATCTTGAACTTTTACTTAAAAAAAGTTTTTGTTTGCTTTTTGAAATTTAAAAAAAATTACATTATTATTTGTAAAAAATTAATTTTTTTTACAAAATCTTAAAAAAATAATTCGCACTTCACAAAATCTTAATTTTTCGAAAATAATTTAAATTTTTTTGTACAAAGTTTACGAAACTTTTACAAAATTTTATACGAATTTTTTTTTTTGAAAAAAGTACGAAATTTTTACAAAGTTTTGTAAAAAAGTACGAAGTTTTGTAAAAAAAATTAAACTTTTTTATAAAACTTTGTAAAAAAAAATTTAATTTTTTCACGAATAATAACGTAAAAAATTGAATTTTTTAAAATTTAAAAAGTACGAAAAAAATTTAAATCATTTTCAAAAAATTAAGATTTATACGAAATTATTAAAATTTTACAAAATTTTTACAAAAAATTAAAAATTTTACGAAATTTTTTTACGAAATTAAAATTCAATTTTTTTACAAATTCAGATTTTTACAAAAAATTTTACGAAATTAAAAAAAACTTTACAAAAAATTAAATTTTTACGAAATTTTACAAAAAAAAATTAAAATTTTTGTAAAGTGCGAATTTTATTTTATATTTTTGAAAAAAATAAAATTTCGAAAAAAATTTAAAATTCGAAAAAAAATAAAATTTCGAAAAAAATTTAAATTATTTTCGAAAAATTAAGATTTTGTAAAGTGCGAATTTTATTTTTTTTAAGATTTTGTAAAAAAAAAAAATTTACAAGTAATAATGTGGTTGATTGGGTTTATACCAAAAGTAGAAAAAAATTTGATTCTTTGAGGTGAGAGCATATGCTATGAACTTATATGAAGAAAGGTATTGACAATTTAAGTAGGAAGGATCGTTGGCATATTTTGTCCAAATCTTCATGTAATTAAAGATTCGGAATAAAGAAATATTAGAAGGTCAAACGGTTTGTTGGATTTTCTTTTGGTATATTGTGTTTGTAAACACTTCAATTCTTTGCATAAATGACACGTCTTTCTCTCATGAAAATGAAATATAAGTTAAGTTTATGTCATGTTAAAGATATAACGTTTTGGTATCCAAGGTATAAGCAGATAAGTGCTCCTTGTCATCTAGGGGTGTAAAAAAAACGACCCGACTCGACCTGAATCCGAATAAAGCCTATTTGGGTCGGGTCACTCGTGTCAATAATTTTATCCAGGTCAGCCCGACTAACTGAGTTTTAAATAAGGTCGGGTTCGGGTATTTTTTTTTGCCTAGACCCACATTGACCCGAACCCGACAACCCGACTCGACTAACACTTTTACATTGCAAACATATTGAAATACGCAAATTTTTTAATCATTTTACCTATATTCGGTTTAACCCGACCCGAATTGACTCGAACCCAACAACCCGACTCGACTAACACTTTTACATTGCAAACATATTGAAATAAGCAAAAAATTTAATCATTTTACCTATATTCGGTTTAACCCGACCCGAATTGACTCGAACCCGATTAACCCGAGTTCTAAATAGGGTCGGATTCGAGTATGCTTTTTTAACCGTCAACCCAAATTAACCCGAACCAAATTAACCCTAACCCGACTAACACCCTAGTTGTCATGTCAGTAATGATTATAAAACATATGTGATATTGGTACTAACTATCAAATTTACGACTTTAAAATAAACAAAATCATCATTTTTTTTCAGCAAGGTTAGATCAGGTGGTTATCACTTTTGCTTTTGGAGACAGAGGTCAAGGGTTCGATCCTCACTCCTTATAAGGCCGAAGGTCCTTTTCTACTTTTGATGGAACCGGAAACATCCTCTCTACCTTAGATAAGGGTATGGCTATCTACGTCTCAACCTCCTCCATACACCGTGGAATACGGTATTGAGACCCATAACCCGTGGAAAACGGTATTGGGTGTTACCTTACCTTTTTTTACCATTTTTTCAGTAATTTTTCTTTACTTTTACTCCTTAAGAGATACTCGAAAACACACTCTATTTTATTTCAGTTCATTTTCTTTACTTTCCTTCTTTTAATACTCGAATACACATTATAAAAGAAGGGGGTGTGGTGGCGCCATGGCACCAGCCCACCCAAAGCTCGAACCAACCACACCCGTCTGGCGCCATAAGGCTTCATGCCAAAGTAACCAGCCTACGCTATCGAATTTTCTCTTCTTTTTTTTTTGTTTTTTTTGTTTTTCGGTGTTGTGTTTATGTTTCTGTGTTTGTTTTCAAAGTTTGTTTTATATATATATATGAAGTTGCAGGTTGGCGAAGGATGAATAAGGAGGAGGAACCCACTTGCATTTTTTTAATTTTTTTTACTTTAAACCTTGTTGTTATGAAAGCTTACATTATTAGTTTTTGTTAGAGTTTTTTTGCACCGTGAGTTCCTATTTTGTTTATACCGTTAGTCCTAAATTTATAAAAATAAAATAAAAATAAAAAATTTTCGCACGCCACCACATTTTGTGGTGCCAACCAGAGAAGGGGTTTTTGGTGCCATGTGAAAAAGTGGGATCATGAGTAAAAGTGGTGACGTGACACCACTTTTTCCCCACGACTTGAAGCCATAGCACCACGATACCTAGCCCTCTAAGTGTTATTGTATTGTGCGAACGGTTCTAAACATCTTTTGTATACCATAGACTGCAAATTAATCTCTTCTTGTCTTTTCTTCATATGTGTGCTTCAATTCTATCACTTGATTATAGTGGGGAAACAGGAAACTAGGATAAAGGCAAAATGGCAAGTAATGCATCATGTGCTCTTACCAACTTTTGTTATTTTAGGTTTACCTGCCAAACTGTCACTTTCTTTTTTCAATTGCATATGCATACAAAAACTGATAACTAACAAACAGATCAAAATCAAACTATTTCACATTATCTTGTCTCTTCATAGCCTATACTTATGTTTAGTACTAATTGTGCTCATGCAATGGTCTTCATAGCATATACTTATGGTTAGTACTAATTGTGTTCAAGCAATGGTCTTATACAAAAACGATGTTACACACAACTGCAAAAAGCGTCAAGTAAGTTACAAACAATTAGCCCTTCAAAATAAAAAATGACGTGTATAGTATCAAATTGTTAGACCATCCGTAAAAAGCCCCATATGCACGCGTCCTTGGTCCATCTAGCACCCTTGCACTTGTCTTACTTACTACAGTCGCCCATGAAGTAGGCGTCTTTGTCTAATAATTGGAGAATTCGGTTGTCCAGACAATCAAGTCTTGAAGCTGTGTTTGTGTGGGTGGGTGTGTCATTTTGGTTTTTGTGAGGTATATTTGTGTTTGAAAGTCTTGGAGTTGTGTTTGTATGGGTCGGTGAGGTCTTACGATCGGGTTGATTATGTATGTATTGACAATAACGACTTTTGGGTGGTCGAAGAGGCGCAAGGAGAAACAAGAAGCGTTTTCTCAAACGCAAGATTATGCTCTTGCTAATAAGGAAGAGGACGACAATGATAGCAAATTCCGCCTCCTAAATGATCGTGAACTTGATGCCATATATAACACTCCAATGTCACAATAGAAAGATATTCATGTGTTTGTATGGGTCGATGAGGTCTTACGATCGAATTGATTATGTATGTATTGACGATAACGACTTTTGGGTGGTCGAAGAAGAGGCGCAAGGAGAGACAAGAAGCGTTTTCTCAAACGCAAGGTTATGCTCTTGCTAAACCCACCTGACACGTCAGCGTCACATCAGTTTTCTCTCTCCAAATAAAACTCACCTTACAACTCACCTTTCAACCGTAATAAGAACTCACCTTACAACTAAAACTCACATTTCATTAAAATACTCACTTTATATAAAATATACCCCACTAAATACTCACACACTCACAACTAATTAAAATACATTATATATAATGAAAAGGGTCCCACCATATACAAACTCACCTCTCACCATGTTGGTGCAAAAATAAGGCAATACTCACCGAGCTAGTAGAGGGAAATTGTGGTGACTTTTCGGGTGAGATGGAACCTCACATGTGAGTTTTCAACTCACCTAGGTGAGTTTTGCCAAACTCACCTCCACTCCGTCCGGCCTAAGAGGACGACGATGATAGTGAATTCCACCTCCTAAGTGATCGTGAACTTGATGCCATATATAACACTCCAATGTCACAATAGAAACATATTCATGTGTCGTCTTAAATTTTATGCTTTTGTGTCGACTTTTGAAGCATAAAACTTGTAATATATCCTGTTTTTACCTTGGCAAAAGTTTGAAAAGTAAAAAATGGGTAAATAAACAAGAGCATAAAACCGGGTTGACCCGGTTACTCAGTCTGGTTGATAACAGAACCGGTTTTCAAAAAAATGCTTATAGGACCAGACAAAAACTAGCTAAACAAAGATAACTGAGCAAACATTAAACCATTTTATAACAAGAGACAATCTTTAGGAAAAAAGTGCATCTAACAAAAGTTTACCATAAACCAACAGTCAAAAAGTCTAGTTTTACCATAACAAAACCACATAAACTCAAAATTATACCAGAACGAAATCATGAAAGCAAGCTACCATAACACACGATCTAGACAGTAGCTTTAGCTTCTGCAGCAGCACGCCTCTTCCTAGCCTCCTCAATGATGGACAACTTAATACCCTTACCCTTGGGAAGTGACAACCACGGCTTTGAACCCTTTCCAATGGTGAACACATTGCCCAAACGGGTAGCAAACTCATGACCAGAAGCATCTTGGATGTGAACAGTCTCGAAGCTTCCCTTATGCTTTTCTCTGTTCTTGAGGATACCAACACGGCCTGTGTTTCTTCCTCCAGTCACCATGACGACGTTCCCGACGTCAAACTTGATGAAGTCAACAATCTTGTTGTTTTCAAGGTCTAGCTTGATGGTGTCATTGGCCTTGATGAGTGGGTCTGGGTAGCGGATGGTACGGCCATCATAGGTGTTGATGTAAGGAATTCCCTTGGAGCCGAACTGAACTGAACGAACCTTGCACAGCTTGAACTGCAAAAAAAGGTTTCATTAGTCGACATGTTAATACATTCTACAAAAAAATTTACACAACAGAATTAAAACATTTTGTTGTACAAGCAAGTTACAAACCTTTGCTTCCTCGTCTCTGAGTGAGTGCAACCTGAATCTACCTTTGGTGTCATAAAGAAGACGGAAGCTTTCATT
This sequence comes from Tanacetum coccineum, assembly GCA_026074375.1. NCBI lineage: Eukaryota > Viridiplantae > Streptophyta > Magnoliopsida > Asterales > Asteraceae > Tanacetum > Tanacetum coccineum. The sequence continues at coordinate 5,225 of BQNB010061157.1, read as the reverse complement.
GGTCTTGGGGATGGAAACAACATCTGTGACAAACATGATAACACATAAGAAACTAAAACTTGTACACATTCTACTAGAGTGGTTCCATAAAAGTGTCAAGAATACTAACCCATGAACCCAGTTGGGTATGTCTTGTCGGTCCTGACCTTGTTGTCAACAAGGACATGACGTTGCATCAAGATAGATTGAACCTCACGGTAAGTCAAAGCATACTTCAATCTGTTACGGAGAATGAGGACCAAAGGCAAGCATTCCCTGGATTTGTGTGGTCCTGATGATGGTTTAGGAGCCTGTTTGATCAAAATGGAAGACATTAGACTTTATAGCTGAAAAAATAGTGTATTAAAGTATATATAGTATATATACAGAAAAAACGATCAACTTACAAAAGCACCACCGAGCTTGTCAAGATTCCAGGCACTTGGGGCATTGAGCCTCTTCATATGCTTCTTCAAACCTCGAGCCTGACACAAAGTAACAAAATCATATTAGATTATCTAAAGCAATTATTAAAGAAAAAATTAAATTCACAACCAAAATATAATCAAATACAAAGTACTTTTTATCTTTGTCAGACTTGACTTATTTCAATAATCACAACTAGCAACAAACATAACATACTTAAAAGTAAGAAAAATGTCTTAAGCTAGACGACACAACTATTTGTAACGTTTTCATTTACTTGGTTATCCTTACTAGTTAATGTGTATACAAAGAAACCAAGCAAACAAAAGCTCAAAAAAAAGCTTGACTAAAAAATGTTGTCAATACAAGTGAGACGTTTTATATAGTAAGCTGACACTCAGCTGTTTGTGGTGTTTGAGAAAAACCACTTCAAGCGTAACTGCTTATCAGTTATTACGTAGCTTTTACCAACAATCTTTTAGACCAGACTTGTCAATAATAGCTTTTTCATAACCAAATAAGCAATTAAGCCCCAAAAAAACCTTACTCAAACACCCTCACAGTTCATCATCAGACAATTATTTATAAGACTTCCACATGTAACAAATTACAAAAACTATGACAACAATTATACACTAATTTAACTAACGGCCCTTAACAATATAAGGAAGCAAGATCAGTTGCATCAAATAAACATACAACATACCAAACAAAAGGATAAAACAGATAGTGTAACATGTTAAAAATTAAGTGGAAATGTCATCTCTAGCGAGGCAATCTCAAACCAAAGAAACGTTTCAGCACATTTATTTCCAGGTATTTAATTGATTATTGGCTATAAATAAGCTTAAGTATTAGCTTTTTCATAAACCAATAAACAACAAAACACCTAAAATATATATTTACCAAAACGCCTCTTGGACTTGTAATCAGCTCAATGTTTGTGACATATTCCACTTATTTGTAACACGTTAAACAAATCCACACTTAGGCACTTCTCATATCCACACTAAATCAAATAACATAATAAGCCGAACAATAAACAACCTTGTATTCAAATTTATTAAACCATATATAACAGACTAAAAAAACTAAATAACGTAAACAACACAACAGCAAAAACATATTTTTAACAAACAAATAACAAACTGGTATTTTAATGTTCAACATGATAAACAACCTCGTATTTAAATTTATTAAGGGAGTGTTTGTTCTGGCTTATTTGGTTTGGGTTATGTTTCATAAGCTAACTTTTTTGTACTTTTTGTAGCTTGTCTTAAAACTCTATTTAAGCTGAAAAGATTCAAAATAAGCCAGGAAAAGTGAGCTTATGAAACATAATCCAAAAACGAAATAAGCTATAAGCCAGCTAAACAAGCCGAAACAAATACCCAATAAACACTACAAATGAATCTTTATATTTCACAAGTCTAAACTAAGTAACATAACAAAATCAAAAACACCATATAAACAAAAACACAAAACATAATTAAAATAACAAACAACCAACAACCTCGTATTTAGGTTTTATAACATTTCTAACTTATATAAAAAAAACAACAAATCAAACAAACCATATAAACAGATCAAACTATGAAATGAATAAGAGTTAAAGAAGGGGAATGGTTACCATGATTGCAGTGAAATTTTACTACGGAGGGTCTGAAACTCTCACAGCCGCAACACTCAAAATGATGGTTCTTCTGAAGCTTATGAGAGAAACCCTAGTGTGTGTGTGAGTTTATATTGTGGTTAACCTATTTCACTCTCATGGGCTTTTGGTTAACTGGGCCTGATACAATAGTTGGGCTAGGCTCGACTTTTATGAAGATATATATATATATATATATTTTTGTTTTAATATTGAACCTCATCTTGTAAAAAAACTTGAAACGGGTTTTTGGATATGATCTTGTAGAAATGAAAGGGGTCGTGTTACTAAGAATATCATGTGTGAGGGCTGAGCACCGGTTCAAAACCGAATCGAACCGACAAAAACCAAATCGAATCGAAAACCGACTTTGAAAAAAACATAAACCGAAAACTGAACCAAAGTAAAACCGAACCGAACCGAGCAAAACCGAACCGAATAGATAGTTTAGCCATATTTTTCTTGGTTTTAACTCGAAACCGAACCGAACCGAGCAAAACCGAAACCGAAAACTATAAATATACAAAACCGAAAATGGTTGGTTCGGTTTCGATCGGCTCGGTTCGACGGTTCGGTTCGGTTTTCGGTTGGTTTCTCTCAGCCCTATCACGTGACGTCAGTTTTATTTGACGATGTTATAGTAAAAATTGTTGTCATTTTAATATTTTTATAACTCGGTATTTGTAACTTAACCCAAAAACATCATTCATCATCACTCAAGTTAAGAAACACTTTCAGGCCTCACAATTTTAAAAAATTGGAAAAAGCCTTATGGTTTGGCTGGTGAATTTGGCGTCGAGCCCTATAACTTTGGGTCTGGTATGGTCTCGTGCCATAGGGTCATAGAACAATAATGCGCACTATGGCGTTCACGACCGAGTACTCTAAATGTTAAAACGTGTATAAGCATAATGCGGAGAATAAACCGGTGAACGCATTTTAATTGTGGCAATACTACTTGAAACCGGTGAGAATCATGATTAAACTGGATCGGGTGCGCCAAAATTTCAAACTATTGCACAAGGAAAAACAAATGAAAAATACCATTGTTGCAAAAAAGGCATAAAAGGCCGATTAATTGCCGCATATGCGCTATAGGGCCACCAGCCTTTTCGATCTGTATAAATAGGTCAACTATGGTCAACGACGATCAACAACATCAATGATGGTCAAACTTGCCAGAAATCTACAATTTTTTCCAAAAATACCCAAAACTCACCATAAACTTGTTTTAATCACTCATAGTACCTGTTTACATCTATTACACGTTGTTTTCTAGAAGAATCTTGCTAGGAATATTCAAAACTCGTTGAAAATACCTAAAAATTGCCAAAAATGTCAATCCGATTAATCCCACCTATACCGATTACAAGCTATAAAGGGCTCGATCGTCCGACTATTAATTTACGATTTTTGCAACCTTGAAAAATACGATTTCAATTCAAAAGACTGAGTTTAATAAAAACAATGAGTTACCTTTCATCTATAAATGTACTTATCTATACTAATATATAAAGGAAAACCATGCTTTTCTTGAAAGTGAAAAGTAAAAAGTGAAAACTTAAAGCAATTTTGGAATGTCTTAAACTATCAAATGTTACACATTATTCTTCCACTACAAACAAAAATTTGAGGGTAAAGAAAAATGGAATGTCAAACACATTATTCTTTCACCATTGAAAATTTGGAAACTATGGCTGGAGATATACTCAAGCATGATTTGGTTTTCAAATTCAAACTTATGCCAAGGGTTTTTCCATACCCTATATAAAGAACCATCATTTTGTTCTTTATTTCATCCGAGTTTACTTCCAGTCACATTTACAAAGAAATGGATTTGAAGAACAAAAGAAATGTTGTCGATATTGAGGTTTGCTTGTTTATATTGTTTGCTTAATCTCTTAATCTTTTAAAATCGTATTTAGGGAAATAATGTAACACATCAATTACACTAAAGCTGGAATAATTACATTAAAGCTGGAAATGTATTTGAGGAAGGTTTGACACATATTATTCCAAAGGTTTTTCCATACCCTATATAAAGAACCATGATTTGGTTATTCATTTTATTCATCTTTGCTTTTAATCATGTTTTCTTTACACTTTGTTCTTCTTTTTCAGAGCTCTATGGCCCTCTTTTCGCAATGGTAGCAGTTGTTACTTGTTTGACAGTATACATTTTGATAAGGTTTATCAAGTAAGTTGTATTATACCCCTTTTATGAAAACATTGGGATTCAGGATTCTATGCATACAATAACTTTAGTACATTTTCTTCAAACGTTAAATGTTTAATATACACGCTCTTAATCTTTTTGTTGCAAACCAATCTGAATTGGTGCTCTAATTTCTGTGTAGTGATCCAGTAACTCTGGAGAAACTGAATTTGGAGCGATTGAGTGGTCAAGAATCAATAGAAGTTAGAGGTTATGAATTCCCTAGCCGTGGAAAGAAAATTACTACTGTCAAAGGTATGTTGCCCCTGTATTGTAACCTTTTTTGTATTTTTATCTATTTATTGAAGTTTATGCTTTCATCAAGAAGATTTGGTGAGGCGGAACAAATTACTTACATCGTTTTATGAAAGTTGTAGCAAGTCCTTTATCTTTGCAACAAAACTGAAAATATTTGTCAATCTGGCTAAACTTAACATTGTATAATGAATAATATTGTTTGTTATATTATTATTGGTATAGGAACTTTGATTGCATCAGAAAACGGAAATGGCAATGGCAGTGAAAGTTTATGGTGATTTATTTGCATGTTTCTGGGGATTTATATAAGTTTTCGGTCCTCTCTGGATCTGTGAACATTGGTAACAAAAGCAGGCAAATCTTGTTTTGTAAGTTGAGTTAGGCAAAAGAGAGAATGAAAATGTATATAAGGTTTTAGTTAGTTGTTTTTCTAGATTGTTAACCTATTGGAGCTTATGTTAATTTACTTTCAACAGATTGTATAGTATCTTGCATTAGCTTGATTTTTAAATCTTTTTTTACTTGGTTAGTACATGTTGGATTATGTGAGTTGGACTAGCTCAATCACAACTAGAGGTGTGTGAGCCTATTAGGGGCACACACGGAAAACATTTAGAGTGCGTTGTTACTTCACGTTATGTTTCTATGTAAACCATTCGGACCAAAACCGACTTGGACAAGTTCCTAGGGTTGTCC
>BQNB010061156.1:0-29465 GCA_026074375.1 Tanacetum coccineum | reverse complement strand
AACTAATTATAAAAATTCTGAAAAAATTATGGAAAATAGCTTGAACTAAAAGGGACCTAGGAAAAATAAACTTGGCTACACAGCTTATTGAATAAGTTGTGTATTAAGCTATAACAACTTTTTAAGCTAAAAGGGTTAAAATGTATATAAGTATTAAATTTAGTAAACCTATAACGAAAAAGACCTCAGGGTACGATGGTAGTGAGGTGTGTCGTTGTGTTGTTATAAAGGTTGAGGGTGTTGAGGTCGGGGGTTCGAGCCTTGCTCACCCCCGATTTCCATCTTCCTTTTTTTGGAAAACTTATAAAAGCAAAGTTGTAGAAAACCTAAAAACAAACAACTTTAATAAAAGAAATTATTTTTGAAAATCACTAAATAAGCTGAAAATTAGCTTAAAACTTGACAGAACTACTTAAAACAGCTTTTAAAACTTAGTTTGAAAATCAAATGCTAAAAGGAAATGCTGAATGAAAAAGGGTGTGAAGACAAAATGCAATATTTTTGGTTTTTGAAGGTTTTATGAAAAGACAAATAACAACTTTTTAGCTTAAAAACAGATAAGCAAATTAACCTTTTAAACTAAATTAAGCCCTAATCTATCTAATATAACCTATAAACTAGTTGTGCTAAGAAAATCAAAACCTAAAAACTCTTATTACCTACTGAAAATTTAGATTGAATCTGGCTGTCTTAGCTAATTTACCACTGATGCAGTTGACACTAGTGCTCAATTAAATCAAATGCAGGCAAAAGGTTTGGTTACCACACATTTAAAACAACAAACTAAGAACAATAGATGCAATAAAAATAACTAGAACAGATTTAAGCTTTAAAATGCTATCTAAACTACCAGATTTAAACTACAAACTAATAAACTTTAGAAAATTTGATTAAACCTATCAAAGCTCTCAAATCCTACTTTTATAAACTTAATTTTGAGTTTTAAAGTGAAATTAGAAGACCAAATGGCCTCAAGCAGTTCTAACGTGAGTTAGAATTGCTTGACCCAAACACCCCTTTAATTTCTTAAAAGTCATATTAAGCTTATAAAATTGAGATTTAATGATCAAAGTTTAGATACCAGATATCAATAAGCTAAAAACACAACTAATTAACAACATTAAATAATCAAATAAGCCAGAATTAATAAGCTAACTATTATGCTAATTTTTTTATTGAATTTTAACAAATTTTAGCATAATATGAAAAACTAAAATCTAGATTATAAAACACAAAAAAACAAATGATCAAATAGCATTAACTAGATATGATAAGCACATAAGGACAGAAATAAGGACTAGAATAAGAAGAAATAAGCAAATGCATTAAATTTAGCTAAAACTTGAATAATGTAAATTTGAACTTACAAGTGGTCCATTGAACTTGATGAAGACCAAAATCACTAACCTAACACCCATAGATCCAGCATATGCAACAGCTTCAAACAAAATCAAACCCAAGCTTAAGCAAGCTTATAAATCCAAATACCAAAACCAAACCAAAAGCTTCCAAAATTCGAAATAACTTCAATCTTCCAAACCACAAACTCAAACAAGCCTTAACAAAGCTTAGAGAACAGTAATGAATAACTAGAACAATGAATTAAGATAAATGAATGGAACAGTGAAAATGGAATATTTTTGGAATTTTTTATTTATTGATTGAAAAGGAAATTACAATACAATTAAGAGTAAATGACAAGGTAATTTAAATGACTGATAAGATAAATGACAAGGTAAATAAAATTGGTAAACTAATTCTAAATACATGAATTGGAGACCAATTCTATTCTAGCTATCTATCTCTATTTATAGGAGAGCTGAGGTCTTAGGTGTGCTTCTTTTGTGAGTGAAAACGTTGAGTGTAGCCCAAGGAATAAATCCCACCATCCAATCTTCAATTTCTTCATAAAACTTGATCACAGCCGTTGGATTGTTGATGTGAAAGTGCGGATCGCCACGCTGGCACTTCTAGAAGGATGTGTGCGTGACTAAGAGGAGCGGGGTGAGTGATTGTGACAGCTACCAGCTTGGGAAGGATTTACCCTATTTAATTTTAACACAGGGTTAAAAACGGGACGAAGGGTGAACAGTGGTAACTCATTTTCGCGCCAATTCTTTTTCTAATTTCGTTTGGTTTGACCGGGTAAAAGGGGGTTGACCTGGGTTTATTGGTTTGGGCCGGGTATTTATCAAAGGGTTGGGCCGGGTATAAAGGTTTAAGTTAAAAAGGGTTTTATTATTTAAGGGTTAACGATCGTTAGTTAAGGGCTAACGGTGTTAGGGCTTTTAGGGTTATTTTTGCAATTTGATTTAATTTAAGGGACTGTTTTGGTATTTTTGAGGGTTTTGTCTTCTTGTGGTTGACCATAAGTTGACCAGGCTAGAAAATTTCTGGCTTTTTTGCATTATATCCGTTCTCGTATCCGTGTTTGTCCGGTTTAGACCGTTTTCTTGCGATGTTTGCATATCCGTACCTGAACAATCACAGAAGACAAAACAAGCAATATACAAGCATTTTATGAACAATTTTATCTTTTTAGGGTCATTTTTGATATAAAATAGATATATGATTTCTCATATATCAGTTTTCTAGCTTAAAAAGTAGCTTAAAAGTGCCTTCTTAGGCTGTTTTGATATCAGTTTTAGCGAAAAGCTAATTTGGATTTCTGAGCTTATGGCTTATTGGAATTGCATATTATGGGTTTAGATTTGCTTATTAAGTTTGGATTAAGGTCCTTGTAGCTTATTTGGACTAAGTTTGAGCTTATTAAGGCTTATGTGTAAAAACAGTTAAGTGTTAAAGCTTGAAAGCTTTTTAAGTGAATCTGCTACTTTATTAAGCTCATTTCTGGCTTACTTTAACTTTCTGAAAAAAGTTTCTTTTTTGAAAGTGCTTATTTAAGTCTTGTTTAACTTTTTCATAAAAAAATTTTGCAAAATAAAAATGTTGGGAGTATAGGGAAGTCTCAAGGGTTGAACCCGAGACCTCAACCTTAACATCACCAACACTTTAACACACACACCTTTACCATCTGCGCCCTTGGGTCTTTTCTGTTAGACCTTGGGGCCATTTGGTATTTAAGGAGTGTTTTCCCTTTTTGCCTATCAGCCCTTTTGGGCTAATTTCCAGCTTATTCAAATAAGCTGGTGAACCCATTTTATTTTTTCTAAGTTTTAAATTGTTCAAAGTACTTTTGGTGATTTTTTCAGATTTTTCTAAATTAATTTAATATTTTTTATAATATTTTTAGATTAAATCTATTTTTAATTCATAATAAATAAAATAAAAGTCAAAAAAATATAATTCTTTTTTCTAAAATAATTTTTAATCATTTAGGACTTTTAAAAATTAAATTTGCATTTTTAGGGTCAAAATTGGATAATTTAGGTTTTTAAGGCTCGGTTTTAGATTCTCGTTATCGTTTTTGTGCTTAAATCTTAATTGCTTGAGTTTTTAGCTTGCCTTTATTTGTTTTTGCATTTTGTTAGTAGACAAAAATCCAAATCAAAATTCGATTATAAAAACACGCGATCACAAACCAAAACGAGATTTTTAATTCACGCCTCGTCGGGATACGACTCGGGAGGTTTTTGAATTTTACTTTGGTTAAAAGTAGTTTTCTTAAAAACCTTACGGAATACTTACTCTTACTATTATTTGGATATATATATATATATATATATATATATATATATATATATATATATATATATATATATATATATATAGGCTATTAGATTTAGTTATCACTCATTAATACTGCTTTTGGAACCATGTTCCTTTTAGGACTCGGGTGAGTCATTCGAGAAAAATTCTGGTGATTCACCCTTTGCATATAGGTCCACACTGGTTTTACCATCTTTTTATTATTAAACTGTCTCTGATGGTTATCACAATCATACAACAGGTCGAATCAAAACTTCTACACTTCATAGCAAGACTCTTATAAACATCTTACAAAATTAACTCCCTAAGATTTGAGACATCATATAATTCCAGTTTCTTGGTTTGCTCTAATGATTATGCGTGTTCTGCTATTTTGATTACCTTGTTTTAACAGTTTGATTTCCTAGGAGTTTTTTTTTTTATTTTTTACTGTGCTCTTTTAGATTTAACAAACTCTATTTTAGCAAAACTTAGTTAAACTGGTTTCTTTTGAATTTTAGCCTGAGGCATATCTTCCTCCTTACTATCAGACACCCAATCCTCAATAATTGGAGCACCATTATTCTTCTTAACAACCTTAGGCTTGTCTGCACTAGCCTTACCTTCACTAGTCATAATTACAGGCTTTTTAACTATAGGCTCACTAACTATATGCTCATTTACAAACTCCTCTAGACCAGAGAATGACAAATTAGGTTTTGGAGGCATAAATTTCCTGTATCGGGAGGTGGAACAACATTATACCCTAAACCTGTTTTGCACTTATCAACTATCTGACAGTTTATTAGTTTGCTTAAGCTTTTAAATGAATTATCAAGTTTTTCTACTATTAGCTAAATTTCATCTTTTTGTTTTTGATCCATTTCCAACTTTCTACTAAGCTTTGTAATGGCTACTTCTTTTAAATAAATCTTACGTTTTAAGAGCTTGATATCTTCTTCATAAACAGACTCATTTTTCTTATAAACTAGAAGTCTTGCTTCTACAGACTCTAAATCTGTTTTATAAAGTAAAAGCATTTAGCTTAGGAAGACCTTAAATCTTTTTAACATATATTCATTTTGTTCTTTAAGAATTTTAACATTTTCCAAACAAGATGATGAACAGTTTGAATCAGTAGATACCTCAGAGTTAGAACTTGTAGAAGAGTAAGCCATAAGTGCAAAGTTAGTTGGACCTTCTTCTGCTTGATCACTCCAATCATAATCACCAAGACCATCACATGAGATCAAAGCATTGGAAGTAGTTGTCTCCACTGGCACAACCCTTCTTGTGTTCTCCCTATTTCTGTTTTCTTGGTTCTTTGGAGCCCTGCACTCTCTTGCAAAGTGTCTCTTTTTGTGGTAGTTGTAACACTCCACCTTGGACTTATCAAACCCAATGGTTTCAGTACCATTAAGTGTTCTTCAAGAATCTCCTTGCCCTCATTGTTAGCATAGCCATCTGCCACCTCAAGTCCATCTCTTCTAAATCATCAGGATTAATTTGTTGCAAGTCCTCATTGTCAAGTTGTGGACTGTTTGGTTGACTTGCAAAGAAAGCACAGATGACAGCATCACTCAAGTTGTCAATTGTTGTTGAGTTAACAGCAGTAGCTTGAGTGCTAGCAGTTGTAGCACCATGAGCAGTATTAACTGCTCCATTTGTACTGCTGGTGCTGTTTGAGGACACAAAGGCTATGTTTTGTGTGTTTGTGCTTGAGCTTGATGTCCCTTTGACCTCTGGTTCATAGATCTTCAGGTTGTTGTAAAGATCATCCAAGCTTAATGTATCTATCTCAGGCTTGTTCCTCCACACAATGGTATGTGTGTTCCATTCTGGTGACAGACTTCTTAAGAACTTCTGATTCACATCTTCTTGTGAGATACTTTCACCATGAATCTCCAACTGACTGATAAGATTTTGAAGCCTATTAAAGGTTTGATCTAATACCTCTGAGCTAGATGCAGTAAAATTTTCATACTGCTGCTTTAGAAGATTCCTCTGAGTCTTTTTAGTAGCAGCATTCCCTCCAAACCTCTTCTCAATAGCCTGCAGCAATGACTTGGCATCTTTGATGGAGTGAAACTTCAATTGATATTCATTAGGGATGCCCATCAATAAAGTGCTTCTTGCTTTCAGCTCTAATCTCCTTTGTGCCTTTTCTTCAGCAATTGAAGGAGCAATTATAGTCTCAACACCTTCAACATTTTTTGTTACTAGAGGTGCATTACCATTATCTATGATTTCCCATAGTGAATAATCAATCATCTAGATGTACTATTCCATTCTCATCCTCCAAATCTCATACTCACTTGGTTTGAGCATAGGCACTTTTGATGCCACCACCATATGTACCGAGTCTTGATCCATGTCTTCTTAGCAAAGTTTCTCAAAGCAATTAGCTCAGATACCACTTGTTGATCCTACTTGAATGGATCTTGAATTCCTTTGCTTATGTAAGGTTTAGTTATGCAAGGTAAATCCTACACAACTATAGTATAAACTTTGTTTGATAATACTAAAGATTATGCGGAATCTAATCTTTAATATAAGAAGAATTCTTCAATGAAACAGTAATACAAAATAATATAATTCAACAATAAAGCTCCAATATTATTATTACAAATAATACGAATACTCTCCTAGTATTAGGGTTACAAAACCTTAAAGCTATAAACAACTCTATAAATGACTCGTTTTTGGTACAATTTATGATGAATATTAATACAAAACTCTATGCCCTAGGACCTCCTTTTATACACCAAGGAGTCCTAGTCGATTTACAATATATTCTTAAAACTTAGAATATTCACCATGATCTATTCCATAAATAACTCATCTTTCTCTGATAAGTCTTTGATCTTTTCTCTATTAGCATAAACTCTTCCAGCAGTTGTAATCTTTCAGCAGTTGTAATTTTCATACCAGCAACATTAACTTTCAATACCAACAGTAGGAACTTTTGTACCAGCAGCATTAACTATGTACAAGCAGTATTAACTACTTAGAAAGTTTTCTTCAATCTTCACCAGCAGTACTAAGTTACACTAGCAGTAGTAACATACACTAGCAGTAGTAATTTACACTAGCAGTAATAATATACCCTAGCAGTAGTAACTTACACTAGCAGTACTAACTACTTAGCATATTTTTCATTAAGATTACTAACAACACTAATATATGCTTAGCAGCAGTAACACAAACCTTAGCAGCAGTAACTCTAAGATCATCAAAAAGTCTTAATCCCAACAATCACTGAAGCAAATTTCAAGACCCAAGGACTCGATGATATTGAGTTGCTTCATCTAGAGCAAAATGAAGACAATGATTAGAAAGAAGCATTAGCGGATTTCATGAAAAAAGGTGTTGATTATGAGAGTTGAAGACTTTCAACTTGGTGTTAAGAGTTATTAGTGCAAGTTGAACTTGATACGACCACTGCTTACAGTGCCTAAAATTGAAGCCATGAAAACTTACACAACAATTAAAGAACCTATGTTTGGTGTTGTTGATCCTACTTCCATGGATTTTGAATTCCTTAGCTTGTGTAAGGTTTAGTTATGCAAGATAAATCCTACACAACTATGATAGAAACTTTGTTTGATAATTCTACATGATGTTCAAACATAGTGTTTAGATCCTCCCTATAGCACTCTTTCATAGCCTTCTTCTGGCCTTGTGTTCCCATGCTTGGCCTTAACCAACTTCTATAGATTTTCCAAGTCTTTTTTGTCAAACTCTTTGAGCAGTTAACTAAACAATAAGTATGTCTTGGCACTTTCATCAGCTCTCATTATTTCATAATAGCCATTCCTTCCTTTTCTATGAATCTGGAAATTTATGATGGGTGCATGCTTGGTAGCTAGAGGTATAGCATCAATTGCCACTTCATCATCTTGGACAATCTTAAAGCATTGTTTAAGATCTTCTTTCTCTTTATCTTCTTCCATTTTCTGTGTCTTTGCTACCTCTTTGTATAGCTCTTCTCAAATGCTCTCTTATAACTACTTTATTGTGTCATCTCTGCCTTCAGCTTTCCTAGACTCTCTTTCACCAACCAGGATCCATATCAACAACATGTTTACCCTTGTCCATGAGCTTTATCCAATAACTTCTTGAATTTTCTACAAAACTTGTCTTCAATTGACTTGCTTGTAACCAGCCAGTTTTTAGGTAACTTACATTGACTTTTCTTTTGTGCTTAGTTGGTGCTTGTTCCTCTTTTCCTGAGCTTCCTTATGCGGCAACGTGTTTCCTTTTTTCTTTTCTAAGAGTTCTACAAACAAAAAACTTGCCTTTCTCTTCAACTATCCATCTATGCTTGCTACTCAGTTGCTTGAATCTTTCAGCTAATAACCCTATCAACCATATCATTGCTTGCACATTACGCCATGAAATGTTGCTTCTTTTAACTTCTCAGCCTTCTCTCTTGCAAGTCTTGCTTGTTTTCTCTTCCTTCCAGCTTATAGCGTTGAAAGCAAGTTCTTCATCAAGTCTTATTTGTTTTGTCTTCTTCAAAGGCTTCTCAGGTTTAATCATCTTAGATTTGCCTTTATCCTTGATGTTTGAAGGTATTGGTGTTAGTGTTGTTCTTGTTGTAGATTCATCAGGATCTCTAAAAGTAATGCTTTTGCTTTGGGTATTGTTGAAGGTGCTGTTGTGGTTGTACTCTGCACTGGATCTTGTATCAAAACCTTAGGTTTTGCACTCCTCAATTTCGCAATGCTTGAGCACAGTGAGATCAAATTTCAGTGATAGCGTTGTCCCTGAGTTTCATCAACCAATGTAATGTCTGCATCTTTATCAATATCATGAATTTTCCTCCCCTATTTGGATGCATCCTCCTGATCACCCAAACTAGCTTCATCAGAGGATTCAACCCTGGCACTTAAACCAACCTTCTATAATCTCTCGAGCTTATGAGTTTTTGACCCTCCTTTCTTCTCTAACTTCTTGACTCTCTTCTTTAAACTTCTAATCTCCTGAGCTTGAGCAGTCTTTGTGTTCTCCAGGTCAAGCACTCTTTGTTGCAATTTGGTACAAAAATCCATCAATTCCTTAAGTTGCATACTATTGACAGCCTCATCTACTACATTTGTAGGATCACTAGGAACACTAGACTGAGGTACCTGAGTGTCCTTCTCCTTAGGCCTCTTAGATTTTTGTTTCCTTTGAGGTTGAGATGATGAAGGTTGAGTAATGATGGGTGTGTGATCGGGATCAGTTGGCACTTCTGAACCTTTACCCTGTTCTTGTTAAGCTTGTACCATCATTGTAGGAAATAAGGGTGTTTCCCTTCCAAAAAATTCTTTTCCTTGACTTCTCATGTTAGCAAAAATCTTCTTTGTGTGAGAGGGTGTAACATAAATCTTCTTGTGACTTGACATCCCCTCTAATTGATTATCCAAAAAGACTTGTATAAACCTTGGATACATCAAGAATTTACCAGCATTATCTAAGTTCTTCAACATGCTTTCAAAAATATATTTGGAAAAGTTAAACTTTTGGTTTATAGCTAAACAGATAATTGCAGAAGCCATAGTGCTACTAAATTAATTCCAAGCAGTAGTCTTAGCACTTAGGCATTGTAAAATAGTATGAATAAGGAATTTCCATTGGGGAGAGAAGAATGCCTTATAGAAAGTAAGCTTTTGTGAAAGTTTTTCATACCTCATGATTGTAAGCTGTTCAAAAATTATAGCATTTGGCAGACAATCAGTACCTTCCTCATCATCCAATTGAAGGTCTCTTCTAACAGATGCTTCAGTAACAACTATCTTCTTCCCATCCAATAGGGCTTGTAACTGTTGTTCCCCATTGACCGTTTTCACCTTGACAGTAGCCCAAAATTATTCAATACATGAAGTATATATAGTGGGATTAACGGTTAAAGCATACTTTATGGTGTGTGCATTCAGAAAATCAATAATTTGTTTAAACCCCTCACTTTCAGTAGGTTTAGCCAAAAACATGACTAAATTGTGAGTATCATCAAACTGTAGGGTCGTCATTGTGTTGGGTTTTGCTGATGAATGATGAAATCGAGTTAGGGTTTGTGATTAGAGAGTATATAATTAAATAAAATTGATTAAATGAGTGAATGAAACCCTTAATCAAAGTATTTATGAAACTACCCTCAACAACATTAACGTTCACCAGCAGTTAGTTATGCCTAGCAGCATTAACTTTTAACTAGCAGTAGTAAGTAACCCAGCAGTAGTAACTCAGCAGTAAGTTAAGCCTAGCAGCATTAACTTACAACCAACAGTAGTAAGTTATGCCTAACAACATTAACTTTCCCACGCAACAGTAAGTTTATGCCTAGCAACATTAACTTTGAATCACCAGCATTAACTCCAATTCTATTCTAATCAGCTTTTCCATTATCAAATTAACATTTTTAGCTCACAAAAACTCTCAGTCTGTTTTTGATTTCTCTTAATTCTTTTTACTCACAATTCTCTTTTTCTGTTTTTGATTTCTCTTAATTCTTTTTACTCACAATTCTCTCTTTTTGTTTTTAAACAACTCTCTTTCTGTTTTTATTCTCACAACTTCTCTTAATTCTTTTCTTACCAAATCACTCCATTTGTTTTTATCTCACATCTCTCTTTCTGTTTTTCAACTCACAAATTCTCTTAATTCTTTTTCTCACTAAATCACTCTATCTGTTTTTATCACACATCTCTCTTTCTGTTTTTATTCTCACAAATTCTCTTAATTCTTTTTCTCACTAAATCACTCTATCTGTTTTTATCACACATCTCTCTTTCTGTTTTTATTCTCACCAACTCTCTCAATTCTGTTTACCTCACCATTTGCATAATCAAAACTTTAAAGATTGAGCATTCCAATACTAGCAATCAAATATTGAAATCTACTTACATCAAATGCTTTTGTAAGCAAATCTGCAACATTTTTGTCAGTATGAATCTTGATCATTTGAATTAGCTTCTTTTCATTGGAATCTCTCATAAAGTGATGTCTAATCTCAATGTGCTTTGTTTTTGAATGAAAAACAGGGTTCTTAACTATGCATATAGTACTTTCATTTTCAATATAGATCTTTGTATGCATAAAGTTATACCCATAATCAAGCAATTGATTTTGAATCCAAAGCACTTGGCCACAACCACTTGAAGCAGCTACATATTCAGTCTCTGTTGTGGAATTAGCAACCATAGTCTGCTTCTTCCACTGCCATAAAATCAATCTACACCCAATGGTAATTAAATGCGAGTCGTGAGAATAATAACGAAATTGACAACCTCTGTTGGATTCCTATCCAAGCTTGCTCCAGCATAATCACTATCAGTGTATGCTACCAAATTAAAAATTGAATTTTTTAGATTCTAAAGGCCTAATTTAGGTTGGCCTTTTAAGTATGTAAAAATTCTTTTCACGGCATAAAGATGTGACACTTTTGGGTTGACTTGGTATCTTGCACAGGAACATACTACAAACATAATATCAGGTTTTGAAGAAGTAAGATACATCAATGAACCAATCATTGATCTATATAAATGAACATCTACTTCTTCACCATCTTTATCCTTGAGCAAATGCTTTTGAGTTTCCATAGGTGTGCTTGTAGTCTTGACATCAGTAAAACCAAATTTCTTCAAAATCTTAATCACATACTTGTCTTGACTGATAAAAATTCCATCCTCCTTTTGCTTTACTTGCAGTCCTAAGAAGATGTGATTTCACCCATAGAACTTATTTGAAACTTCTTATGCATTATCTTCTCAAACTCAGTGCATAATGACTTCTTTGTAGAGCCAAAAATGATACCATCTACATATACTTGAACTAACAGAATATCACTGATACGCGGACCGAACACACTATATATAATATAATATATAAGTATATAAGGATTATATCAAATAATAGTATAGTAAATATTTATAGTCGGATTTAAGAAACCAACTTTTAACCAAAGTTGTTTCAAAAACCTCCCGGGTCGTTTTCCCTCGACGAAGCGTGAATTAAAAATCGGTTAAATTCGTGATCGCGCGTTTTGAATGGTTTCGAGGATTTTTGATTTGTTTATCTATTTCTACAATTAAAATCAAATTAAACATGCAAGGGAAAACAATTAATTACAAAAACAATAACGGGAATTTAAGAAACGCGACAAATAAATCCTAAATTATCAAAAGTTAATCCTAAAATTATTTTTCTACTTTTTCCAATCCTAATTTACTAACTAATAATAAAAAGCTAAGGAAATTCTAAAACCACGGGGACAAGTCAGAAGGTTAATTGCTATGAATTTGGGAATCAAGGGCACTACAGGAGGGATTGCCCAAGCGAGCAGAACCAAAGTCATACAAAAACAAATTGGAGGTCCTAGAGCACATGGATGGTGAATACCTTAAGAGGAGGTGAAACCGATCAAAACCCTAACAACATTATGGATTGAGATCGAAGTTTAAAAGAGAAAGATGGCTTCGCCTTGCCGAAGCAAACCCTGAAATTGGAGCTATCGTACACTTTATGTCCTTAAGAGTTCTCGTTGTATTTCCCTTCAATTTCAGTTGGTACGAATGATTTCAAATTATCTACAAATTATTCGATTGTGAAAAATTTCGTCAATATTAACTTAGGTTCCTCATTTACTCCTAACAAACTACGCTCCTCACAAATATCATGAAATCATAACACTATTTTGACGAAAATGAGCAATACATCGTTAGTCCTCAATTATACATGGCCTGATCAACTATGTATAATTCAGGAAGGACCATGCCGTGCTGAGAGTAGTCACTCTAAAAACCTCTTGTTAAGAAAATAATTTTCTACTTATATCATGTTTTGTGTGCGTATTCATGGAACGCGTTTACTTTTGAAAATCGAATTAGTAACCCTATCAACTAAGCAGACCTTCACTCCGTCTTACTATAAAGTCGCATCATCTTATATCAAATCCTAAGCCGAGACACATCACTAGTCGCCCTAGGATAAATCATTATCGAATTTTTCTCGCCATTAGAGAATCTCTTAAACCACCCATTTAACATAAATTTAATACCCATAGAACTTGGTAGTTTCGATGCGATAATCGGTATGGATTGGTTGGCGAAATACCAAGCGGTCATTGTGTGTGCCGAGAAGATTGTCCGCATTCCCTGGGGAAATGAAACCTTAATCATACATGATGATGGAAGTAATCAGGGAAATGCGACACGATTAAATATCATTTCGTACACTAAAATGCAGAAGTACATGCAAAGAGGATTTCCTATCTTTTTGGCACATGTCACTACAAAAGAGGTTAAAGACAAGTCGGAGAAGAAGCGACTTGAGGACGTACCAAAAGTTCAAGACTTTTCGGAAGTATTTCCTGAGGACTTGTCAGGTCTTCCTCCGACTCGACAAGTGAAATTTCCAATTGATTTGGTACCTGGTGCTGCACCTGTAGCACGGGCACCTTATCGATTGGCGCCTTTCGAGATGAAAAGTTTATCCTGTGCAAACCTGAAAGAATGTCCGATTAGGCTTTAATACGACCCAGTTCCTCACCCTGAGAGCTCCGGTCTGTTTGTCAAGAAGAAAGACGGATCATTCCAATTGGCATTGATTACCCATGAATTAATAACTAACGTGAAGAACCGTTACCCGCACCCAAGAATTGATGAGTTATTTGATCAGCTTCAAGGTCAGTGTCTACTCGAAAATTTACCTAAGTCAGTTATCACAATTAAGGGTTCCGAGAAGAAGACATTCCGAAGACTCCCTTCAGAAATCTTATGCCTATTATGAATTTCAAGTATGAGGTTTGGTTTACAAACGCACCTGTTGTGTTTAATGGACCTCATATCCAGTGTGCAAACCTTACTAGACAAATTCGTAATGTCCTATTTGTCGATATTTGACCTATTCCAAGAGAAAGCAAGAGCACTGAAGGAGCATCTGAGGATAACATTGGAGTTGTTGAAGAAAAGGAGTTGTATGCCAACTTTTCCAAATGTGAAATTTTGGATTCCCAAAGTACAGTTCCTCGGTCACGTGATCGATAGTGAAGGAATTCATGTGGATCCAGCCAAGATTGAATCCTTTAAAGATTGGACATCTCCTAAGGCACCAACGGAGATCGCCAATTTTTAGTTGTGTTGGGTACTACGAAGATTCATTGAAGGGTTTTTCAAAGATCCCAAATTGGGGGGGGGTGGGGGGGGGAGGGGGGGGTGGTGGAAAATTTTTGTGTTTTTTTTTAATATCTATGACCAAGCTTACTCACAAGAATGGTCAAGTTTGAGTGGTCGATAATCATGAAGCAGCTTTAAACTGTTGAAACAAAAGTTGTTCAGTGCCCAATCCTGGCATTACCTGAATGGAAGCGAATATTTCATCGCATACTGCGACGCTTCAAAGAAGGTTTGGGCGCTGTTTGAGCAAAGAGAGAAAGTGATATCTTATGCATCACGCCATTGAAGGATACATGAACGAACTATACGACTCATGATTTAGAACTTTGCATGGTATTCGCTCTCAAGATTCTGGAGACTTATTTAATATGGAACTAAGTGTCCGGTGTTCACCGATCACAAGAGTTTGCAACACATTTAAGGTATCAAAAAGAGTTGAACAAGGGCAACCCGATGGTTAGAGTTGCTAAGTGATTACGATTGCGATATTCGTTATCACCCGGGGAAAGTAAATGTCATTGCTGATGCTTTGAGCAAGAAAGAACGAGAACCACCGTTAAGAGTTTCGAGCCTTAGTCATGACTATTAGCTTGGATCTTCCCAAACAGATCTTAAATGCTCAGACTGAAGCGCGAAAACCAGAGAACATTAAGAGTGAAGACGTTGGGGGAATGTTGATTGAAAATGCTAAATTTCCAGAAGCGATTAGAGAACAAAAGTTGGAACCACGTACGGATGGAACCCTATGCCTCAATGGCAGGAGTTGGCTACCTTGTTATGGAGATTTACGGACTGTAATCATGCACGAGTCCCACAAATCAAAGTACTCTATACATCCGGGTTCTGACAAAATGTACCAAGACATGAAGAAGCTATATTGGTGGCCCAACATGAAAGCCGATATTGCCACCTATGTTAGCAAGTGTTTGACCTGTGCTAAGGTCAAGGCCGAACATCAAAGGCCATCAGGATTGTTGGTACAACCTAAGATACCTGAATGGAAGTGGGACAACATCACCATGGATTTTGTTACAAAGCTTCCTAAGTCATCGCAAGGCTATGACACAATTTGGGTGATCATTGACCGGCTCACTAAGTCTGCGAATCTTCACACCGTGAGAGATACCGATTCCTTTGATAAACTTGCAAGAATTACCTGAAGGGAGGTGGTCACGAGACAAAGAATATCCCTGTCTCAATCATTTGTGATCGCGACCCGAGATTCGCATCAAATTTCTGGAGGTCACTTCAGAACAAAGTTAACGACCGTTAGTCATAAGAATTAAAGGACTAACGGTGTTATGTATTTAAGGACTTATGGTGAGATTGATTTAACATTAAGGCTCATTTGGGTATTTTCAAGGTTTTGTCTTTTTGTGGGTTGACCAATGTTGACCTTTGTTGACCTTGGCTAGCAACTCCCAGCTCTTGTGCTCTTTTTCCTTCTCGTGTTCATCTTTGTTCGTTTTTGCTTTGATTTTGTCTATTTCTTTAATATCCGTACCTGCACATACACAAACACAAAAACAAGCATATATTTGCCATTTTTATTATGTTTTTGGTCTTTTGGGTTTGTTTTACAAGGTAAAAGGTATGTGTAAAATAGCACATACCAATCACCTTTGTCCCTTCTGATAAACAAAGTCTTGTCTATATTTCCTTTCTAAAACCCATTGGCCAACAAATAAGTTGACAAGGTTTCATACCAAGCTCTGGGAGCTTAATGTAGTCCATAAAGTGCCTTTTCTACTTTGTATACTCTGTCTGGAAAGTCAGGATCTTCAAATCCTGGTGGTTGACAAACATAGACTTCCTCTTTAATCTTACCATAAAGAAAAGCACTCTTGATATCCATCTGGTACACCACAAAGTCTTTAAATGAGGCATAGGCTAAGAATAGCCTAATTGCTTCAATTCTGGCAACATGGGCAAAGACTTCATCATAGTCAATCCCTTCTTCTTGTGTGTACCCTTGAGCAACCAACCTTTCTTTGTTCTTTATCACAATGCCTCTTTCATCCTTCTTTTTCCTGTAAACCCATTTAGTGCCTATGGGCCTTTTGCTATTTGGTAAATCCACCAAGGTCCAAACCTTTTGTAATTTTAATTGTAGAAGCTCATCTTGCATAGCTTCTATCCAGCTTGGATCCGTCAATGCATGAATTATCTTTTTAGGTTCTTCTTTTGATAGAAAGCAAGCAAACCAGCAATTTTGAAAATCTTTATGGTTTGTTCTTTGCTGAACTGAACTAAACAAACCATGTTCTTCTAAATTCTTTGTCATTCTTCTTGTTTGAGGTGCTGAATTCAAGTCTCCAATAATTTGTTCATAGGAATGACAAGCATAAATGTATTCAAATTGTTCATGTCAGTCTCTGCACCAACATCTTCAAAATCATCTGAATACACAATATCTTCCAATTCAGGCATAATTGGATCATTTAGAAGTTCAATGCGTTTTTGCACCAACAACATTAACTTCATTTGTGTTTTAGCCCACCCCGCCCCCCACCCCACCACCACACGACCACTCAGTTTGTAGCTTTAGCTATATTTAGCAGAGTCACCAATAGTAGCATTAACATTGTAGTGATGTTCAACATCAGGCATCCTTCTCTTTATCTTCTCACGCTTTCACAATCTTTACTTTGATCAACACTTTCTTTTCTGGTTCTTCAGTCAACCTTTTTTCATCTCTTTGAAGGTTTGAATCCAGCATCAGAAAAACTCTTTGAACTTTGAGAAAATGGTGGATCGGCATTCCATAATGGTAGCAGAATGTAATATTTTCTAGGTACTGTCTCCATTCTAGCTTTACCTGCATCATCACATGCTTTTGTACATGGCATTACCATTAGATCTCGATTTCCTTGCAACAACTGGCTTTAATTCATTGATTTTGTTAGGGCATTCAATGTCAAATGCTAATTTTGTCAACTTCATGTAATATTAGGTGTATTCTCCACTAAAAATGGACATGCAGGTTTCTTCAACTATCATAGAACCACCTCAACCTCCCCACCACCACCTACCACCCACTTCTACTGTGTAATACTCTAAACGCTTTACTATTACATTGATATTACCTAACAAAAAATCTCTTTCCATCTGCTTTACCACAAACTTGCTTAAATGTGATCTATGGCTAATGAGAATTGTAACTGGTCACCTAATATGGTCTCATTAAGCATAAAGCTTGTTTTATTACCACGAAAAAGTTCAATAAAGGGGTCTTGTTATGAGGCTTAGTTATCTATACCCTATTTTTGCACATAGGCAAGCAGTATTAACTGCTTAAGCCTAAAATAAGTAAGTAGGTAGTTAGAATCAGCTTAGCATTGTACTAGCCAGCCTCAATTAGTGTTCTCTATTTTTCTTCTCAGGCTTACACCTTTGGTTAAGGAGCCTAGCTACATAAATTTCTCTCTTAATACTTTTCTCTCACACAAAACAGATTATCTCCTTATTCTTGGAACTCGTTAGTCATGGTCACACCTTAATTACCTTAACCCTTTGTTTATGAGATTTTCTACTCTCAGTTATAAAGGACTTAAGAATGCCTTCTAGTTCTCATTCCTTAGTAGCTAGAAAGGAAAACCCAACTAAACCTACTGTAATACATCTGTAACAACTAGGCGATGATCTTTTTCATTTTAACTTTTTATAAAATGTGGACACAAACAAATCCAAGTGCAACATATGTAAAGGTTGGCTGATTGTAATTACTGTTTTTTGACTTTAAAGAAGCTCTTGTTGCTTTCCCTTTTGAAGGCAACATAGGTTTGATCATTTTCAAAAAGTTTGAAGGTAAACCTTCTTACAAGATTTTCCATATTAACCATGTTTATTCATTGTTTTTTGAAAATTTATGTGTCCAAGACCTCCTATGCCCAAAGTTTTGATTCATCATATGTGGCTTTTGCAAAGAAACAAGTTAGACCTTCTTTAGGAACAATATTCTTTAAATCAACACTATACATATTGTTCTTTCTAGGAACTTTATGTAAAACATGACCTTCATCAGTTAACTTAAAGTTTGGAGATAAAACAATACATTCAGTGTCATTAAAAAGAACACTATTCTTTTTATCACACATTTATGAGACACTAAAGAGGTTAAACTGTAACTCTTTTACAAAATACACATTCTTAAAATCTAAATTACCAGTTTTTATTGTGCCTCTGCTTGTGATTTTCCTTCCTTTGGGGTTACCTCCAAAGGTAACATATCCTCCATCAATTTCTTCAAAGTCATTAAGATAGGTTATGTTCCCTGTCATGTGTCTTGAGCATCTATTATCAATCACTCCTTGATCCTGTAAATCCATTTGTGGATTTCCCTACACATAAGGTAAGAAAATCAGTCTCTTTTGAGGACCTAAGCCATCATTGACTTGGATCTGCCTTGTGCATCAATATAATCAAATCTTTTAAAATTCATTGATGCACTATTGTGTTTAGAAACATGGTCTATAACTTTAGTCTTTGGTTTCCAAAGCCAACAAGCTGAGGCCTTAACAGCATTAACCTGGTTTCCCTTAACAGCATTAAGTACTGCTTTTGGCTTAGCAGTATTAACTCCTGCTTTTGGCCTAGCAGAATTAACATTCTTATCACTAACAGTATTAACCCTCTGATAAAAATTACTATTTTTAGTTGTTGTTTTATTGTTAATAGGCATTCTAACAGTTGAATGTGCTTTATTAACTGGTCTAGCAGTAGTAAGTGATACTAGGCCAGACCTCATTAATACTGCTTTTGGAATCATGTTCCTTTTAGGACTGGGGTGAGTCATTTTAGAAAAGTTATGGTGATTCACCATTTGAGTATAGTTCCACACTAGTTTTACCATCTTTTTATTGTTAAACTGTCTTTGATGGTTATTACAATCATACTACAGGTGATCAAAACATCCACATACATAGCAAGCTTTGTTAATCATCTCAAAATTACTTCTTAATCTTTGAGACATCATGTAGTTCCAGTTTCTTTGGTTTCCTCTAGGACTATGCATGTTCAGCCTATTTTGATCACATTGTTTAACAGTTGTTTTCCTAGGAGATTTTACTTGCTCTTTAAATTTAACAAACTCTATTTTAGCAAAACTAGGTTTAACTGTTTTCATTTGAATCTTAGCCTGAGGCATATCTTCTTCCTTACTATCAGACATCCAATCCTCAATAATTTGAGCACCATTATTCTTCCTAACAGCCTTAGGCTTATCTGCACTAGCCTTAGCTTCACTAGTATCAACTATAGGCTTTTTAACTATAGGCTCACTAACTATAGGCTTATTCACAAACTCTTCTAAACCAGAGAATGACAAATTGGGTTTTGGAGGCATAAAGTTTCCTGTATAGGGAGGTGGAACAACATTATACCCTAAACATGTTTTGCACTTATCAACTATCTGACAGTCTATTAGTTTGCTTAATCTTTTAGATGAATTCTCAAGTTTTTCTACTGTTGGCTGAATTTCATTTTTTGTTTTTGATCCATTTCCAACTTTCTCCTAAGTTCTGTAATGGATACTTCTTTTAAATAAATCTCACATTTTAAGAGCTTGATATCTTCTTCATAAACAGACTTATTTTTTTATAAACTAGAAGTCTTGCTTCTATAGTCTCTAAACCTGTTTTATAAGTAATATCATTTATCTTAGATGTCGTTAAGTCTTTTAATAGTTGTTCATTTTATTCTTTAAGAATTTTAACATTTTCCAAACAAGATGATGATCAATTTGAATCAGTAGATACCTTAGAGTTAGAACTTGTAGAAGAGTAAGCCATGAGTGCAAAGTTAGTTGGACCTTCTTCTGCTTGATCACTCCAATCATAATCATCAAGACCGTTACATGAGAACAAAGCATTGGAAGTAGGTGTCTCCACTGGCACAACCCTTCTTGTGTTCTCCCTATTTCTATTTTCTTGGTTCTTTGGAGCCCTGCACTCTCTTGAAAAGTGTCCCTTTTTGTGGCAGTTGTAACACTTCACCTTGGACTTATCAAACACAATGGTTTCAGTACCATTCGTAGTAAGCTTTCTTCCAGTGTTCTTCAAGAATCTCCTTGCCCTCATTGTTAGCATAGCCATCTGCCACCTCAAGTCGATATCTTCTAAATCATCAGGATTAATTTGTTGCAAGTCCTCATTGTCAAGTTGTGGACTGTTTGGTTGACTTGCAAAGAAAGCACAGATAACAGCATCACTTAAGTTATCAATTATTTTTGGGTTAACAACAGTAGCTTGAGTGCTAGTAGTTGTAACACCATGAGCAATATTAACTGCTCTATTTGTACTGCTGGTGCTGTTTGAGGACACAAAGGCTATGTTTTGTGTGTTTGTGCTTGAGCTTGATGTTCCTTTGATCTCTGGTTCATAGATCTTCAGGTTGTTGTAAAGATCATCCAAGCTTAATGTATCTATCTTAGGCTTGTTCCTCTACAAAAATGGTATATGTGTTACATTCTGGTGACAGACTTCTTAAGAACTTTTGATTCACATCTTCTTGTGAGATAATTTCACCATAAATCTCTAACTGACTGATAAGCTTTTGAAGCCTATCAAAGGTTTGATCTAATACCTCTGAGCTAGATGCAGTAAAATTTTCATACTACTGCTTTAGAAGATTCTCCTGAGTCTTTTTAGTAGCAGCATTCCCTCCAAACATTTTCTCAACAACCTGCAGTAATGACTTAGCATCTTTGATGGAGTTAAACTTTAATTAATGTTCATTAGGGATGCCCATCAATAAAGTGCTTCTTGCCTTTAACTCTAACCTCCTTTGTGCCTTTTCTTCAGTAGTTGAGGGAGCAATTATAGTCTCAACACCTTCAACAAGTTTTGTTATTGGAGGTGCATTAGCATTCTCTATGACTTCCCATAGAGAATAATCAACCATCTGGATGTACTGTTCCATCCTCATCCTCCAAAGCTCATACTCACCTGGTTTGAGCATAGGCACTTTTGATGCAGCCACCATATGTACTGTGTCTTGATCCATGTCTTCTTAGCAAAGTTTCTCAAAGCAACCTGGCTCTGATACCACTTGTTGATCCCACTTCTATGATCTTGAATTCCTTAGCTTGTGTAAGGTTTATTTATGCAAGATAAATCCTACATAACTATGATAGAAACTTTGTTTGATAATACTAAAGATTATGTGGAATCTAATCTTTAATATAAGAAGAATTCTTTAATGAAATAGTAATTCTAATGAACACACAGATTAACAAACAAAAGCTTCAATATATTAATACGAATACTCTAACTAGTATTAGGGTACCTTGAAGCTATGACAATTCTATGAATGACTCGTTTTTGGTACTTGATACAGATACAAAACTCTATGCCCTAGGACCTCCTTTTATACACCAAGGAGTCCTAGTCGATTTACAATATATTACAAAAACTTAGAATATTCTTAAAGATCTATTCTATAAATAATAATCCTTATCAACTAAGTAATCTTGATCTTTAAGCAATCTTTATCTTTTCTGAGCAGTCTTTATCCTTTTAGCAGTTGTAATCTTTCAGCAGTTGTAACTTTGTACCAGCATCATTAACTCTGAACACTAGCAGTAGTAACTTATACACCAGCAGCATTAACTGTGTACAAGCAGTAGAAAATACTTTGAATATTTTCTTCAATCTTCACCAGTAGTACTAACTTTACTCTAGGAGTACTAACATATACTAGCAGTAGTAACATACACTAGCAGTACTAAGTTACACTAGCAGTAGTAACTTACACTAGCAGTAGAAACTAGCAGTACTAACTACTTAGCATATTTTTCATTAAGATTACTAACAACATTAATTTATGCTTAGCAGCAGTAATTAATACCTTAGCAGCAGTAACTCTAAGATCCTCAAGAAGTCTTTTATGGAACTTGATGAAATCAAGAAGTTTTCAACCAACACACTTGAACGGGTTAGCTCAAGGATATGTCAGAAGCTGATTGACAACAACTTCAACACAATTGACTCAAAGATGACTCATGAATATGTTACCAATCTTGGGAGAATGTAAACACCGACAATTGAACGCTTGAAGACACCTAATCAAATGAAGAGGATTTTGAGCTATGTTGGAGTTCAAAATCTACATTAAAGCGTCATACCCACTAGCATGACTTCAATGGTCATACCCAATGGGGATATTATTAGCTTTTGAGATGATGACCATAGCCTCACTAAGGGGTCATTTTATACATAGTAGATATATGGTTAACTAGTCAATGTATAAGCCTTTGCTATAAATACCCCCTCATTTCAATATTATTAACCAATAGATCTTGATTGATGATTAGTGTGTGAAGATCAAGGTGTAATTAGTGTGTGTGTTTAGAGAGAGAATTACCTAACTTGCCTTTTGATTAAATGAAGTTGTTACATCTAACCATGGCATAAATTACTATTTATAGCCCTTGTTTAGCTTGTTGACTAAACTTTCCTTACTTAACATATTTAGTCCCTGCACTTTATAATAGTGCTTACAAGTAGAACATTTCTTTATTTCTAACATTCTCCCCCTAAATGATCTACTTGGAAACTATCCTTATTATCTTTTTGATTGACTGATTTCTTCCTATCTAGAATACTTTATTCTGAAGTAGACTGTCATTTTCTTTTTCTTTGAAGCACGAAAACGCTGAGGGAATTCTTTTATCAAGTTGAGACGACCTTGTAGCAAATCTTTACCTGATATAATTTTCTCTCCCTATATGACAGGATAGATTTCTTTATCCCTGAAGGTATCAACTCTACTCTAATACTCCGAACATCAAAATCATCATTTTCTCAAAGAGCTAACTTTGACCTTCTGTTGCAACTTGAATCTTTAAAAGCTTTGTATGAAATCTATTAACTATGAACATGATCTTGGATGTAGATAATCAATCCACATAATGTAGCTAGACAAAGATCCCTTGAAACAAGATGATATTGATTGAGCAATTCTTTGTAAGAAGACTTGAACACGTTGACTTTTCACATTAATCTTCATAATCTTTAACTCCCCCACAATCACTATCCAATCTCTGAATATATTGAAGTAGTAAACTTTGATTGTCTGAAAACAATTCGATATTCTGAGAAGTAATATTCCCATACCAAAAGTCGAACCGGCTAACCTCGATCGATCTTTGAAGTTAATTAAACCCTACAACTCCTACAACTTATTCAAAACACTTGATGAAGAAACCTCAATCTTGAATACGTAATCTTATATTCTTAAATCAAACTACTTTTAATTACCATAACGATTTCTTTGATTCAATTTCTTTGGCTATTATCTTGATTTGTTCCTCCATATATAGTTCTTGCTTAAAATCTTCTCCCTTACATATACTTGAATTAGACCTTACGTTACAAGCTTTATATCTTCTCACCCTTCATGATGATTATGATCCAATACATGACATCATGAACATATAAGCTTATCCAAAATAAGCCTCCGAGTGAAAAAGCCTTATGCAATCCATGGAAATTGAAATCAAAATCTTTTCCTTTTCTTCTTAAAAATAAACATTCTCTCCTTTAATAAACCAAACATACTCCCCAAAATACCCATAAGCATCATCATACCAACAAATATAATTGATATCATTCACGTTAAAAGGCTGAAAGAAGCTTTTGGCCATTATAAGATTCGTTGAAGAAGTCATGCTTGAGAAAGGGTAGGAAATGTTGTTTTTGTATGTTTGTAGAAGATGAATAGAATTATCCAGATTAAAGAACCATCTTACACAATAACCATGAAGATCATACATCACAAGAACATGCTTTTTAAAATTTCCAATGGAACATTTGAAAAATAAGATGCAAAATCAAAATCTCGAAAGATAAGATTCAGAATATGATCATAAAAACCAAATATGCAATGATCTCTAACACTTAAGCGTTTTGTTACCTTTTGGAAACACATAACCACTAGATCACATAGATTACTATTAACCCGTATTTGAATAATTAAACAAACCATATTCCAAATAGTGACCTACGTTCAGCGTTTGGCATGACGTAAAACACTGGTAGGATATTTCTATTCAATCATAAGTGAATGACTAAATTTGTATAGGTATCACTACCAGATTGGTAACCATCCAATGTCACGTATGACATGCAATGTCACAAAGACATATATCAATGAGTTACCTTTTTATCATTGATGTTTAATACAAACGTACATTGTTGTCCTACTAAAAGATTTTCATTAACTATCAAATTGGCACTAGAACACTTGTGCACTTTAGTAAATACAAGGACTGGAGCAGAATGTCCCTTTATATTCAATACCAACATACTCGGAATTGAGAAGTCGATATGATTAATGCTTTTAAGTCTCCGTGAGAATGAAAACAAATACTTTTATTTTTGAAAGTATTTTGAGGTGGACTTTGGAGTGGTTAGTGCATCTGCACATCACAGGGGAGTCCATTATGTCTTACTTCAATACCAAAAATCAACGAATAAATATCCGATAAGATTATGATTTGACCGGTTTCTATCCAAGTAATAGTAAAAAAACACCCTCATCTTTCTTATAAGCCATCTCACTTTTCAACTCCAGACCATTACATTTTGCTATCATTTAATTCTACTCCATCATATTCTTGTCAATTTGACCAACTTAACATTTTCCTTTCATTTTTTTCATGTTTTCATTTAAAAGCTTTCTCACTTAAGTCCATATGGATATCGAAACATGTTGTTTACAGCCTCAAACTCCATCACCTATACCAACATTTCCTAAATTGGGTAAGGAAGGACCTGAGGTAGATCAATTCCGGTCTTGAAGATCAATAGGAGTATTTTGAGAGTAACTAAATCACACCATGCAACTCAATCAAGAAACACCTAGATAAATTCCAGTTAGAAAAAATTCTCTGAAAACCATGATGAACAATCTGAAATCATATAGAGATTTTGGATGAATATCAAGAAAAAGTAAACAACACTCTGTCTGTTTTTTGTATGCGGTGGCAATTTCTTTTCTTGCATACTTTTTCTCCTTTTCGTTTTCATGTGCAGTTCTTGCTTTTTAAGCACATGACATAAAATTTTCATTTTTTCAAGTATACGTATTCTTATTTCCTCTCATTTCTATTTTTCACCACACAAATCTCTCTTTCTGTTTTTCATTCCATAGACTCACAAACATCTTATGATGAAGAAAATTGAGATCTTAAAAGTTTTCAAATAAATATAAAAGACACTCCCCCATTAACAAAAACCGAGAACCTTTTACATGAAATCTAAAAAAACGCAAAATTACGGTATATGTGAAGGTGAAAGTAAAACAATTTTCATTTTCGGTTTCTTTCTGAAACGTTTCAACACCTAAAGCGGACACTCCCCCCTCGAAAATACATAATCATCGTATAAAACCTTTATGAGAGGAGTTCTCTTTTGCACGTCTAGTCATTAATTTCATTATAGACACTTTTTCACAAAGAGTACAGGTCGATTTGAATACCTTTAAAATTAATTTAATCTTGAAAGGAACCACATTTTAAAAAAATCCGAATCGAAATTGTAACGCATCAACTTAGAATCATTGACTTTTAAAAACAACTTGATTTATCTTTTAAGTACCGAATAAAGATTTTGAAATAATTATCAATGACTTCAAGTCAAGAAGACTTCTCTCTTTTTCCAAAGATAGATGCACTATAGCGTACACGTCTTATTCTTGAAAGCACGGGTTTATGTCCTGAAATGTACACAAGCCATCATGATGAAGCTCTGGTTTCGTACTGAATATACCGGAAGCCAATCAAGAAGATCGGGTTTCGTATTGGATTTATC
The DNA here is from genome assembly GCA_026074375.1 of Tanacetum coccineum. Classification (NCBI taxonomy): domain Eukaryota; kingdom Viridiplantae; phylum Streptophyta; class Magnoliopsida; order Asterales; family Asteraceae; genus Tanacetum; species Tanacetum coccineum. The sequence continues at coordinate 3,850 of BQNB010061156.1, read as the reverse complement.
GAAAGCCATTATATTAAGCACGGGTTTCATACTGACATTGTATGAAAGCCATTATATAAAAAAAATTAATAATTTTTTTTCTTTTTTTTTAAGTTATATATAAAAGAAAAATCTTTTTGTCTTTTTGTTACAAAATTTTTAATATAGATAAATGAAAAATCTTTTGAATTTTCTATCAAATCAAACAACAACTTTTGGTACCCACTGTAACCCCAACGTTGCTAACAACGGGGTTTTACCATTATTTGGAGAACCCAAATTGTAATGTTTCCCGGTCGATTTGATGCATAAGGTTGAATTCCAAGGAATTTGAGAAACCCTTATTTCATTTGAATAAACTTTCTACTTACTAGAAGCAACGGTGATTATAAAACTCTTCAACGCATCTCATATTAAACCAATTTGACATATAAAACCCGGATGTGTTCATTAGAGTTTTTAAAATTTCTCAAAGATGTAAACACCGTTCTAAAACCGGTTGTTTTTTTCATTTGATGTTATAACCTTTGAGGAAGACGAAGGATTTCATTTGTTGAAACTCGTGTTTTCAATTTTGGAAAAATTCTTTTCGAAAATGAATGGAAACCTTACATCTTTCACCTTTTTCAAAACTGAATCATCTAAGTTTACGCATTGAAAACATTTCATCCCTAAATTTCTTACGATCGTTTGTGAAAAGTTATTCCCCCTTTCTTTTCCAATTTGTTGAACTTTTGTTTTTCCTCATGCTTTTGAGAAGCAAATGTTTTCAAAGGAAGTGTTGTTTCTTCAAATACTTCCTATCTTTTTGCAAAGAATAAGTAGTAAATTGAGAAACCTTTCTTGAAATCGGTTTTGAAGATTTACCCTGAAATCTTTTTCTTATCGGAAATCATTCACTTTTGGAATTGATTTTTGTGAAAACTTAGAAACATCCTTTTTTCTGTTTAATAGAAATCAAACAAACTCTTGTAATGCATTTTCAAATCATTGTTTCTCTTTTCAAGTTTTTCACAAGAAGTTTCATGTTTTTCTTTCAACACATTATATGATGTTCTCAAATCATTGTTTTCTTCTTTTGCAACGAAGTGTAATTTTGAGATGCCACCTTCGCTTTTAATAAAGCATATCTCTTTTTCAAGAATGCAGAAATTCATCTCAAATTTATCAGTTCCTTTTTTAAAGCTCTGTTTTGAACATCATTAAAAATAATTGACTCGTTGTGCTAATTCCCTTTTCCAACTTTGAAATCGACTCTCAAACTACCATTTTTTCCTCATCATTCAAATCGTTTCACTATCCCCGCCGTTTCTTTTTACAAGTCCAAATTCGTTTGTCTCAAACTTGAACTTGTAATAGGAAATCTTTGAAAACGTTTGATCCATATTCATTCACGAACATTTCAATCATTTTCATCAAGAGAAGTAAATCCCTTTTTTTAAAAACTGTAAACTTTGTTTCAAGTCCAAGTTTTAAAACATCGTATGAAGCCAACAAATCATTATACTCTTTTGCATCGAAAAGAATTTTTTTCAAGAAATTTCATTTTTTTACTAAAAACCATACGTTTTATCTACTTCAAAACATACCAATGTTGTTGTTTCAATCTCTTGACTGAAATCTCAGTTTCTTTTCTCACAAGTTCCGAAACATACAGATTTCATTTGATCAATATCTTTTAACAACACATATTCTTTTGTCTCGTACACTTTTTCAAGATTATTCAACCAAATTCTCTTGATTATTTTTTTAGATCTTGATTTTCAATTTGCAACTTTTTGTTTATTTTCAACTTTTAAGCTCTCAATTTCTTTTAAAGCAAAATATTTTTTCATTTGAAAAATGAAACAACCAATTCCAGCAAGTTCTTTTAATTGAGTGATATTGCAAACTCAAACTCAAATCTTTATCTGAGTTATCTGATTGTCATGAACTTTTCAAAAACAAAAGACGCAGATTGACTTCATAAAATGGACACACATAGTTCAATGGTCCCAACGAATCTTATTTTCTCACACTGAACAAAAACCAATTCATCTCTATCTGTCAAAGTCGCTTCGCAAGTGCCGTGTCTTTATATAGCTCTTCAAACCGATAGATTCAAAAACTTTCGTTTACACTCTTAATTCTCAACATGCACTTTGAAAATTTTGACACACGCTTGTACACTCAAACAAACTTTTGACTTTAAAATATTCATTTTCACGTCTGAATTTCATTAACCTTGCTCTCGAAGAATTTTCAAATATTAAAAATCAATCATTAGCTCTAATAATATGATTGACGATATTCTCTAGATTTGAAATTTTATTTGTGTTTCTTTCTCAAGTGTAATCGTACTTTGCGTTACAAACACATTGTGTGATTGAATCATCATGTCCCACACTATCTTGGATACTGATGAACGAATCTGATACACTCGAAAATTTTACTCGTTAGCTCACTCCAACTCGATTTTAAAATTCCACAAAAAAATTTCAACGAATAATCACGTCTCGACTCATCTTGTCTCGAACAAAAATCCCGATAGTCAACGAATAATCCCGACAAGCTTTATTAATCACCACAAACTAACTAATTAACTTGCGCAAACAAAAAAATATTTAATTCGCAAGAAAAAAAATCCGTAGACTAAAAAAAATTATCACTAAAAAAAATATTTAACACAAAATGTTAACAAATTTTTTTTTATTTTTTTTATTATTATTATTATTATTATTATTTTCGGCCCATTATCATCATTCGGTGTACAAACTTTCTACTTGAGATGAGTAACGGTTGATTAAAACTCAAGTAAGGACAAACGGTGCAAGAACGTTTCACTTTAGATCACTAACGGTTGAATTAGAGGCACTAAGGACTAACTGTGAAACTACCTTTCAACAAAGAATATTAATTATGCTACAAGGACTAATGGTAAAATTGGTCTTGAAACACAAGGGCTGCATGTGCCAATTTGTGAACCTTGGTAATTAATGCAACATTTCCCACCCTTTTTTTTCTTTTCGTTTGAAAGTTTATAAAAATGGAACGATTATAAAATTTGATCTTTTAAAGTCGTTCGGTTATCGTCGGTGAGAAGTGAATATACGACACGAACACGATGATATAAGTCTTAAGTCCCATCGTTTAACGTATCTCGAAACCGTTAAACCGAAAAATTACTTAAACCGTGTAGAGTTCACTTCTTGAAAATGTTTGAAGCTGTTGGCTTGTTCGGTCCAACTTGTTTCTTCTCGTTCTTTTCACGAGTATAATAGTCGTTCGGTTCTCAAATAAAGACAACTTGTTCGGCTCTTTGAAATTGTGACTCGTTCGATCTTCAAAAATGTGACTAGATCGGTTGTGGAGTGATGAACTCGTTCGGTGTACTAGCTTTTTACTCGTTCGGTCCTCTTTGTATTTTTACTCGTTCGGCTCTTTGAATTGTAACTCGTTCGGCTCTTTGAAATTGTGACTTGATCGGCTCAACTCAAAAAGTTACTCGTTCGGTCCTTGAGATTTTTCACTCGTTCGGCTCTTAAGTTTTCCACTCGTTCGGCTCTTGTAAATTTCACTCGTTCGATGGATGAAGAATCAACTCGTTCGGTTCGAGTTGTAAGGTGACTAGATCGGTTGTGACAAAGTCTCAAACACCTTGAACGCACCTTCTTTTTCACTCCGTGTATACGCAAATGAAAACCACAGAAGCTTGAAATAAGCTTGAAAATGAAAAGCTTAAAAACCACAAATAAGGCACGCTTAAGAAACTACCAACAGTGACTTGTAGAAACGAAGATTAGTTAAAAACGTAAGCCCAACGAAAGATGATAATAAGATGATTCATAATATACAAGCCTCCTATGAACTACAAAGTACTACAAATAAGCCC
>BQNB010061155.1:0-36612 GCA_026074375.1 Tanacetum coccineum | reverse complement strand
GCTAAAATGTCTGACAGAGGAAGAGGATGAGTAAAGGTGGTTACTCGTAGTATATCCTGTATCATATGTACATAAGAAAACATAAAAACACAAAAATATTTTTCTTTTATATTAAATTTCAAAAAGAAAATTAAAAATTAAAAAATAAGAAAAATATAAAAATATGTATCTCTGGCATGTCTTCTGAAAATCGATAACATTTACGGCCATAGAAATGTCATTTAATAATGATACGAGGCTGTAAATGAAGTTCGAGCAGAAGTTCTAATCGCTTTTAAAACATGCCAAAATGGCTTGCTATTATTTCTGATAGCAACCCGGTCATCATCTTAAAGGCAAGTATTTCAAAAAGAAAACTTGACCTCACAACGGGAAATTTATTTTTCTCGGGAATGAATTACTTCATATTCATTCAAAGGCTTGTGCTTACTTTGCAGCACAACCCGTGCTTTCTTTATACACTAAGTGTACGTGTCAGTGCGCTTTTGTGTTAAAATAAGAGAAATCTTATTTTTAATGGTGTTGTTTTCAAAAATAAAACATTAATATCAGAAAGTCATCAGAAAATCTTTTTCAAAGACATTTGACCACTCAAACAACGACTACAACTCTTTAAATAGAAAACGGGTCATTGTTTGAGGGGGAGAAAATGTCAAATATCTTCATAAAATCAGTTTGTGATAAATGGAAAAAGGTTTAAACAATAACGGGTTAACAATTAAAGAGGAGTTAATTAAGTTTAACTTATGTGAGCCTTAACTGTTATGTGTTTATGCCTTGTAGGGAGCAAATAGCAAAAATAAGTTGCTAGGAATGATAGTTAAAACTTCAGGGACTTAATGTGCTAATTGTTAAACTTTGATTTGCCTTAGAAAACTTGTCTACACAAAATGCATAAGGATTAGTAATTCAGGGGGCATTTGTGTCAAACTCTTAAAGTTCAAACACAAACATCCCCCGTTTGTCCTGTTCGTTTCACACATACACACACAAAACACTCAAACTCTTTTTCCCTCTCCCCCATTGCATATTGTCGTCCAACCTTCAACTATCAAAATCAGTCATTTTCATGATAAAGGTATAATTACAAATGTGTTCTCTACACCCTAAACAACTTATTTCTCAAATGAATTAGGCTAAATCACGTTTTTGAGTTCGAAACCCTAGAAATTGATCTAGGGTTTTTAAAATCAAAAGTGGGTGAAAACCTAAATTGGTTGAGGGGTTTTGTTCGTCTAAGGGTGTACATAACTCGCTTAAAGCAGTTTTGAATTAGGTTAACATATCATGTAGTTTTGATTGATTTTTAGGTGCGTAAATTAGGGATATGGGTATAACATGTAATATGTTGGTGGGTTTGTGGATAGAAAGTGTTAGATTACATCCTTGTATGCATTAGAACAGTTATAACCTTAGTTTGAACATAAATCTTGTTTAATTAATTAATGTGTGTTCGAGCTCATTTTGAATTTATTTGGCAATTTCAGTGGTTAATTCTTGTTTGAAATGTGTCATATGATGTTATGTGTTGCTAAGTTTCTTGTGTGAATGATTATTGATGTCTAAAAATACTAAGTTTATAACTTTGAAAAATTAAGGCGAATTAAGCAAAGTATGAAGGAGGTGAATTAATCCTTATTTAAGAGGTGAATTAATTCTTCCTTTAGGAGGCGAATTAATCATCCCCTTTTGGAGGCGAATTAATCCACCCCTTTTGGAGGCGAATTAATCCACCCTATTTGGATGCTAATTAATTCTACCTCTTAAGGAGGCGAATTAATCCTACCTCTTAAGGAGGTGAATTAATCATACCTTTTAAAGGAGGCGAATTAGTCGTTTTATTAAGGAGGCGAATTAATCTGTTGATTTGAGGAGTAGAATTAGTTTGTTGATTTAAGGAGGCGAATTAATTTTTTAATTAAGGAGACAAAAGTGGGCAAAACCCTAAATTGATTGAGGAGTTTCATTTGTCTAAGGGTGTATAACACTCGTTTAAAATAGTTTTTCATTTGGTTAACGTATTATGTGATTCTTTTGATTCTTGTATGGGAAAATTTAGGAAAATGGGTTGAAATAGAAAATGTTGGTGGGTTTGTTGTTAGTATGTGTTAGACTACATTGTTGTATGCATTAGAGATGTTATAACCTTAGTTTGAACATAAATAATACATTGATTGAGAATTTCAGTAGAATCTATTGGATCAAGTTTTGTATATTGTGGCAATTCTGTGGTTAATTCATGTTTAAAATGGTTCATTTGTTGTTTTGAGACACTAAGATTCTTGGTTAAGTGACTTGTGATGCTTAAAACACTAAGTTTAGAATTTTGAAAGATCCAAGGCGAATTAAGCATTCACAATAGGAGGCGAATTAAGCAATCACAAAAGGAGGCGAATTAATCCTCCTTCAAGAGGCGAATTAATTCCCTCTTTAGGAGGAGAATTAATCCCCCTATTAGGAGGCGAATTAATCCCCTCTTTAGGAGGCGAATTAATTTCTTATTTAAGGAGGCGAATTAATCTGTTGATTTAAGGAGGCGAATTAATTTTTAATTAAGGAGGCGAATTAATCTGTTGATTTAAGAGGCAAATAATTTTGTGCATAGTAGCGAATTAACTTTCCATTATTAAGGAGGGCATGCTAATTAATCTGTTACTTAATGAGGCGAATTAATCTTTTACTTAAGAGGCGATTAAATCATTTTACTTAAGGAGCCGAATTAGTCTGTATTACTTAAAGTTAATAAAAATAAAAAGGAATAAGAAAAAAAAGAACACAAAAAAAAGTAATAAAAAAAAAGAGATAAAAAATTAAAACGAAAAAAAAAAACAACCGAATAAAAATAAAAAAAACGAACTCCCACCCCCACACCCCACCCCCACCCCGCCCCCCCCCCCCCCCACGCTTCCACCCCCGCCCCACCTCACCCCACACACAACCCCCACCCCCACCCCCCTTCCACCACCCCCCCCCCCCCCCACCCCCCCCCCCCCCAGCCCTCCTCCCCACCCCCTGCCAGCCCCACCCCCGCCCACCGCCCCTCCCCGCGCCCCACTCACCTACACCCGCTCACCCCCGACCCCTCCCCAACCCCCACCCCCCCAACCCCCCCCCCCTCCCCCCCCGTCCCCAACCACCCACCCCCCCCGCCCTCCGACCCTCACCCCCCCACCACCCCCTACTCCTTTTCCCCCCCCACCCCCCCTACCACCACCCCTCACCCCCCCCCACTCCCCCCTGCCCCCCCCCCCTTTTCCCCCAACCTCCCCCCCCCACACCCTCCTCCCCCCCCCCCCCCCCCCCCAACCCCCCCCCCTAGCCCCTCTCCCCCCCCGCCCCCTCCCATGACCCCCCCATCCCACCCAACCCCCCCCCCCCCACCCTACCTTCCCTCCACAAACCAGCCCCGCGCCCCCCACCCCCCCTACCCGCCCCCCCCCCCCCACCACCCGAACTCCCCCTCCACCCGCACCGCACCTCCCCCCACCCCCCCCAGCCCCCCCCCCCCCCCCCGCCTACCCCCCCACCAACAACCTCCCCCCCCCCACCCTCCACCCCCCCCCCCCCTCCCCCTCCCCCTCTCCATCCCCCCCCCCCACCCCCCCCCCCCCACCCCCCACCCCCCCCCCCCCCCCCACCCCCTCCATACCCCCCCCCCGCCATCACTTCTCCCCCCCCCCACTCCCCCGCCACTCGCCCCCCACCCCCCCCAACCCCCCCCCTAAGTAGCACCCCCCCCCCCCACGCCCCCCCCCCCCGCAACCCCCCTCCCCCCACCCAAACCTCCGCCTCCCCTCCCCCCCCCCCGCCCACCCCACCTAACCCCCCCTCCCCCACCACATCACCGCCCCCCCCTTATTGCTCAAACCCACCACCAAGACTGTCTGAGAAACCACAATCAACCACACAAGTCAAAACACCAAAAAGAGACAGCTAGCTACTCAAAAATAAACACCACCAAATAATAACAACCACCTCATCCAGCAACACACCTACAACATTAAACTGCTATGCCCCAAAAGTGACCCCTAAAAAAGAAAAATAGGTAAAAAAAAAACAGACAAGTGAAAATACATAAGCAAAAAACGCCTGCCTACCAAAAGCTCAACAAATTGCACAGACAATGCCTGAATGAACACAAGAGAACCAACCTGTCATAGGCAAGTGTCACAGAGGATCACCATCCATCAAAGAAACTAAAGGAACCCCATACATAAACCAAGAAGTATTAGTATGCCCATGCTCATACAACATGCTATCATGCATACGTACATTGATGAAGTACTATCAACTACAAGCATCAGAACTGAGGGGCTATACCGTCAACAAACACAAAGCATCATATCGATTCAAGATCGACAACAAAAGGTTCTATGTGAATGTTAAAGTGTTCAGAGATATTCTCAACATATGTCCTAAGGTTCCGAGTCTAGAATTTGATGAACCATGAGGAAGCTCTATCTTTTATCCGTAAACTTGGTCATTTAGGAGAGATCAAGTACATCACTGATGTAATTGTTGATCATCTGCATCAACCATGGAGAACTTTTGCATCAATCATCAACAAATGTCTTTGTGGAAAGGTATCTGGCCTTGATAAGATACGACTCTCAAGAGTACAAATACTTTGGGGAATGTACTACAAGAAGAACCTTGATTTTGTTGCTTTAATCTGGGAGGACTTGGCTTACCAGATTGATAACAAAGACTCTAAGAAACAAGACAAGATGTTCTATCCTAGATTCACGAAGATTATCATTCATCACTTCCTCGAAAAAGATAAGTCTATCTCAATGAGAAACAGAACGTTCATGCACACTGCTCGGGATGACAGCTTACTGGGTACCATGAGATTCGTCTCCAGACATGAAGACACTCAAGTATATGGTGCTATTCTCCCTAAATCAATGACGAATCAAGCCATGCTGGACTCTGTAGCTTACAAGACTTATTATGCAATTGCTTCAGGAGCTGAACCCCCAAAATCAAAGAAACCTAAAAGGAAATCTGATTCAGCCATCTCATCTGAGGAAACTCCCTCCAAGAAGAAGCCTACCAAAGCTAAGAAAGATGTACCTTCAACCAAGAAGCCAGCTACTAAACCTAAACCGACTAAGAAGAAGGCACCGGTTAAGGCTGATAGAGGCAAAAGTTTGAATGTTCTCTCAGAAGTAGCTCTATCTGAAGCTGCTCAGCTCAAGGAGGTAACAAAACGAAGCAAGAAAGACTTTCACATCTCTCATGCAAGTGGCTCAGGTGATGGAACTAATTTTCAATCAGGGGTTCCTGATTACCAATAATGCAAGATCTCTGGTACAGATGAAGGAACTGGTGCTAAACCAGGGGTTCCTCATGTACCCAAATATGATTCTGAAAGTGAAAAGAGTCTTGGGGTGATAGTGGAGAAGAAGATGATGATGATAATGATGGTAATGATAATGATGATAGTGATCACGAAAGGATTGAGTCAGACAGAGATGAGAATCCAAATCTCAATCAGTTCAATGAAGAACATGAAGAAGAAGAGGAAAATGTTGATGAATTCACTGATAAAGAAGATGATGTCAATAATGCTAATGAGGAGAATGAAGAAGAGTTAGATGATGGTGAGGAATTGTACAAAGATGTAAATGTGAACTTAAGGAAAGAAGATGTAGAAATGACTGATGCTGATCAGAGTGGAGCAGATCAACACAATGTCTCTCAAGAGTATGGGTTTGAGCATGAAGAAAAAGATGCTCATATGAAACTTACAACTGTCCATGACACACAAAAGACTAACGGTCCAATGAAAAGTTCTTCTGTCTTGTTCGACTTCACAAAGAAACTCCTAAACTTTGAGAACGTTTCTCCATCTGACAATGAGATTGCTTCCTTGATGGACACCACAGTTCGTCATGAAGAACCAAGCAGTCAGACATTTACTCTTTTTACTATACCAATAACAACCATTCCTCTAACACCTCATTTATTCCATCCTCTTCTACAAAAAACAACACCAACTCCTACACCAACAACTTTAGAAGTGACGACCTCATTTCCTTCACTTCTAGATTTCTCATCTGTATTCAAATTCAATGATAGAGTCACCAAATTGGAAACTGATATGTCAGAAATGAAGCAAGTTAACCAATATGCTCAAGCCATCTCCTCCATACATGCTATTGTAGATCACTACATTAACAACAACCTAGGAGAAGCTATCCATAAAGCAATTTAGTCACATAATGCAGAATGTAGAGATGAATCTCAAGCTGAGAAACATGAGTATATATATATCGTTGACACGTCAGTAAGAACTATTATCAGAGAGGAAGTCAAAACTCAACTCCCTTAGATTCTTCTTAAAGCAGTTTTAGACTTTGCAACTCCTGTGATTGAGCGAAATGTCACAGAATCATTAGAAGCAGCTGTTTTAGCGAATTCTTTCTCTCAACCAAAGTCTACTTATTAGGCGGCTGCATCTCTCTCAGAGTATGAACTCATGAAGATTCTTCTAGACAAGATGGAGGAAAGCAAATCACATCTTAGAGCTGATTATAAAAGGAAGCTTTATGATGCACTGGTCGAGTCTTATAACACTGACAAAGATCTATTTGATACGTATGGTGAAGTATTCGCATTGAAAAGGAGCCGAGATAAGAAAGATAAAGATCAAGACCCCTCCGCTGGATCAGACCGAGGGACAAAAAGAAGGAAGTTTAGCAAGGAAGCTGAGTCATAAAAAGATCCAAGGTCAAAGGAAGGAAAGTCATCAAGCTCCTCTAAAGATACCTCCCACTCTCGTCATAAGTCATCTGGCAAGTCTGCCCATGCAGAGGAGCCAATTCATACAGTTGATAACTCCGAAGTGCAAAAGAATCAAGAGTTTAACACGGGTAACAATGATGAACAACCCGATGACTAGGCTGCTCCCAAGAATGACTGGTTCAAGAAACCTGAGCGAACTATGACTCCTAATCGAGAAAACAAGTTGACTTTCAACCACCTCAAACCTAGATTAGTGTCACTTCTCGTGCAGAAAAACCTCCTACTTCATTTGATGAGCTCATGGATACTCCAATCGACTTCTCTACATTTGTCATGAATCGGCTTAACATTACTAATCTGACTCAAGAACTTTTGGTTGGACAAGCATTCAACCTACTCAAAGGCACCTGCAAGAGTTTTACGGAATTAGAGTATCATTTTGAAGAATGTTTCAAGGCTACAACTGAACGACTCGACTAGTATAACCCTAAAGGCAATCCATATATGTTCGATCTCTTTAAGCCTCTTCTGTTGATTCTAGATCATCGAGGTCGTCAAGTTATTCCTCAGGATTACTACATCAACAACGACCTGAAATATCTAAAAGGTGGAAGTTTAAGCAGACAATACTCAACTTCTGTTACAAAGACAAAGGCTGCTACTTATGAGATCAAATGGATTGAAGACATGGTTCCCAATCTATGGAGTCCCATAAAGGTTGTATATGAAAAACATGCCTACTGGGGTACTTTACACTGGGGTGTCAAATGTCAACGATTCTAAGGATTTGCAAGCAATATGGAGTCAAAGAAGGATGCCTACTCCAGAAAACGAATCATTGCAGTTACCAGACTTAAGATTATAAAGAGGTATGACTATGATCACTTAGACAAGATTAAAGTTCGTAGAGAGGATCAGCAGCTATACACGTTTAAAGAAGGTGATTTCCCATAACTTTGCCTACAAGACATCGAGGACATGTTACTCCTACTTATTTAACAAAAGCTGACCAATCTCACAATAGATGAACGTTATGACTTGAATGTGGTATTACGTATGTTCACCAGATGTATTGTCATTTAAAGACGGGTGGAAGTTCTTTAATTAGGTGTCGAAAGTTACAAAAATAAGCTCAACCTCACCAAACCTGACACATTCAGGTTGGATCTCAGGAACAGAACCACATACACTGCATATTCAGACCCTCAAGGAGTGATATACGTAGATCAAAACAACAAAAACAGATTGATGTGCACTGATGAACTCCATAAATTCAGTGATGGCACGCTCGACTCTATTCGGACCACTCTTCATGATATCACTTTGAGAATAAGGATGGAGTACCTGCCAAAGAAGAAGTGGAGTAGATTAGACAAGCGAAGGTCTCGTGTTATGATCCACAATATTGATAAGCTACTCTTTAAAAGGAGGTTAAGGATAAATCTAAAGAAGTTCTTTGGTGAAAGAGAATACGGGAATGACCTCAGGCTACTAGAACGGACTATATGACTCTGTCGTATTTTACCCTATCTCTTTTCAGGTCAATCTCTCGTATATTTTCAATCTTGTGAATATGTGAATAAATAGTGTAGACTAATATTAGGAAAATATTATGTTTGAGTACGAATTTTCAAGAATTTCTTAGTAAATTCAAAAAAAATCAAATTAACGAACTCAAATACCATATTATTCCCTCATAATTTGAAGGGGAGCATTAAAATGTTCCAATAATTGGCTTGTTAATAATTGGACATTTTTTCCTTGAAACCATGAATATTTGAATCAATTGATATCCAAAATATTAAAAGATTTGATATTTTTGATAAGGGAAGAAATGTGATTAAAATATATGGCTAAAGATGTGAATTTAAAGGACTCAAGAGCAAGCTTCACCCTTCATGTGTTAAACATTTTTTGAATATCGATGCACATGTTGAGGGGGAGCATTTTGAATGGTTTAAGGCTGAGAATAATACCGAAAGACCGACCATGTTTGTAATTACATGGAGTTATAAGGTGGTTAGGATTAGGTATTCTTTCCTACGATCCAGCCAGAATCGGAGGGATCTACCCATGGACATTCCACTAGTTAGTGTAGAAGTCCATAGGTATGATATAAAAGAGGATTAAAAGTGAGAATACGAGAAAAGTGCCGACTGAGATGGAGCTAGTACTGGAACAAACCCAACAAGGTACTAGTCATGAAATCTTGGTAAGCACTGAAGGGGTTGAATAATTAAAAAGAAAAGTTAAGATAAAGGGTGAAAATAAAGAAGCCCTCCTTACACTTAGGCAGAAACCAGGTCAATACATAAATTGTCAGATGCACTAAGCTGTTGTCTCGTATTGAAGACAGTCATCATGGACCCATAGACGCAATGCACAACCCTCCTCAGCCACTCAAGGTCTCTCAAAAGACTCTTGTTTCATTTCTCATGGAGATTAGACTCATTTCTATCGACTTTCTTATTCTTGGTTAGTTGGTATTGAAAAGGTGGCAGTCTGCTCCTGCCTCCAATTACTAAAACCAAATGTGCACTATTAAGTCTAGAGCCAAAAGAGATCATCCATAAATCTCATTAGGACACTTATCCAAAATATGCTTGCTAATTCACATAATGTGAAAACAAGAAATATATCAAGAGTCCTACGCATTATCCTTGTGATTTTGCCAAAACATCAGAGTGATACCTAAAAAGTACTCACAATGACGATGGAAATCCTTCCAGAGCCAACATCAAACAAGCTCTACGGTAGGTGACTTATGAGATCCTATATGGATCAAACTTATGACACTAGATATCGATTCGGTCCAGCTTATGAATTGACGGATGAATTTTGAAAAAGATAAAACTGTTGGTCTGTCCTAAAAATCATATGAATCTTGACACACCGAATGATTTTCCTAAATCAATTTTCAATATTATGTCCATGGGAAGCCTCACAAGGGTATCTGGACATAGGAAAGCTGAACACGAATTGACGGCTTAATCGGGAAGATAGTAACTTACCGGTTCACTCTTACCGTGTTGTCTGCTTTAAGACGCTTCGGTATTGAGAACAGCTAGTACAGCTGTGAAACCCTGTCAAGGAGATTCTTCAAAATTCTACCTGATCACAGGTAGTATTTATACTAAATAATGGGGAAGCATGGTTATTACAACCGTATTTGACGAAGTGACAAAGCCACTTTTGTCCATACTTGTTGATTATCACTAACCCTTTCATGCAGGTAATCCTGATGGTCGCAGCTATTGGATCAAGACAAGTCAAGATTCAGGGCCACATTGCTCATACATGACTAACAAAAGTAAAGACATCATGAAAGCTCAAGTACATGTTTCCAGACTTCTGCTACTCTGATACCGTACGTCTTTCTTGAAGTGACGAAGTATTAAAGTCAAAGAATTTCAAAGAAATTTCCGTCACTTTGATATTGAACGTCTTTCTTGAAGTGACAAAGTGTTATAGTTGAAGAATTTCAAGAAATATGCCTTATTCAAGCTTTCAAGACCAAGAAACAACAACAGTATGAGCATGTCAGACCAAATGTCACAAGTGCACAAAAGGGAGACAAGATCACAAAATGATGATAAGAGATTATGTTTGGCTGATGATCTCAAAGAAGTTCAAGTTCACATACAAGTTAAGCTTATCAGAACAAGCTTAAGCCTAAAGTCAAAGATCACTATGTCATATTCACAAGATGATGTCAAGAAAACAAAACTACGAGCACAAGACTGAAGACAAAGCATAGTATGCTAGGTTTAAGTTTTTGTAAAATGGAGTAACCTCCCTTAGGGGGAGATTGTTAAGAATACAAAAGTATCGGTCACTTCCATAAATATCATTAGATAACTAGTTAAGTAATATTTGGAAACTCAATAGGCTAGTTAAGGAAAAGACCATGGACAAAGCCCATATCCGGCCATATTGTAAGTATATAAACCCTTTCCATGCTATGGAAAGGGTGTTGGTTGAATCATTTTACACACATATTTAGTGTGTTTTCTATGTGTTTCTCTCTTCCACTTTCTCTCTCTAGTTCTTCATTTGTGTGAAATACATTTCCTTCAGTGTTGCTCTCGTCGACATGAGGGATAGGTGGGTTTGGTCTTTAAAGGGATCAAGAGAGTTCTCTGTTTCTTCTGTTCAAAGGCTGATCGATGAGTGTTGGTTGCCGAAGGTTTCGACCAAAAATCGTTGGATAAATGTTGTGCCCATTAAAGTAAATGTTCATGCCTGGAAAGTAAGGTTAGATTGCTTACCTACTATGTTGAATATTTCTAGACGAGGAATGAATATAGGTTCTATTTTATGTCCTATATGTGATAAGGCAGTGGAATCGGCTAGTCATATTTTTTTCGCTTGCATATAGCTAGAGAGGTGTTTCATAAGATCACAAGCTGGTGGGATGTTAATTTTATAGAGGTTTCTTCGTATGAGGAATGGTTAGAGTCGCTTTTGAATCTTCGTCTTCACACTAAGTATAAAAATTTGCTCGAAGGAGTTTGTTATATTATGTGGTGGATTATCTAGAATTTTCGCAACAAGAGTATTTTTGGTTCGGATCTTCCTACAAAGGCATCTCTTTTTGAGGATATTGTGTCCCGTTATTTTTATTGGTGTATATATAGATGTAAGGCTTCTTTTAATTGGATCGATTGGCTTAAAAACCCTTATCTTGTAATCTTGTAAGTTCCTAGCTCCTTGCTAGTTTTTAGTAAAATTCCGCCATTAAAAAAATCACATTACTGGTTAATTTTAGATTACCAACATGATTTATAGTAGCTAAAGTCCCATTATAATGCCCCACAGTAATTTTCAAATTAGAAATATTCACAACATTGAACATACCAACAGTTGACACAGTTAAATGTTCGTTTGTTCCTGAATCAATAATCTACCCCATTGTGATAGTTTTCATATAAAGTTTGGAATTTTCATAATAGAATCTAGTAAAATTTATATTATACCATACATTACCTTAAAAAATGAGGCCCTACCTGACATGTTGGCATGGACAGTACTAGGAGTATCACTAATCAAACTTAGCAGTTTTCTCATATGCTCAGCAGTAAAAGAAGAAGAAGAATGATAAGCGGATAATTGTTGTTTCTCATTAGACTTAACATCACTGTTAGCATTGAATTTTTGCGTAAAACCAGATTGTTTGATAGGATTAGCAACTTTCTTAAAACCAGGTGGATAACCAATTAATTCATAACATCATTCAATAGTGTAACCAATCATACCACAATTTTTATAAGACAAATTAGGATGTGGTCCTATGTTATTGTTATTGAAAGAATTTGCCCATTATTATTATTATTATTAGAATTTGAAAAGTTGTTCCTCTTATTCACATTAAACCCTTTAGCAACAAAAAAAGTAGCATTAATCTTAGATTCAGTCACACTAGAAGGCTGAGGAATCCCTCTATAGGATTCTTTCCTAGAAACAGTAGTATAAGCATCTTTGACCTCAGGAAGAGGATCCTTGGTCAATAATGCACTTTTAACAGACTGATAACAATCATCTAAACTCATAAGTAATTACATTAACTTCATATGTTGGTTATGAAGTCCCAATTCCTTATTAGCATCACAAGTACAAGTAGGCAGATTAGTTAGAGCATCAAAATCTCTCCATAGAGAGTTCAATCTATGATAATAATCAGCCACATAACTACCTTGTTCTATACTAGTAGCAAAAGCAGACTTAACACAGGAAGCAGCATCAACAAAATAAACAAGACCCACATATACATGAGAAGAAACAGAATTCATAATCCAAGTAAGAACAACAACATTACATCCATCCCATTGAGCATAAAGTACATCACTAGTAGCAAAAGCAGACTTAACACAAGAACCATCAACAAAGGCAAACTTATTTCTAGCCTGCAAATCCAGTTTCATAGCACTAGGCCATATCTAATAATTCTCAGTACCAAGAAATTTAAATGGAACCAAAGTAATACTAGTATAATCATTAGGATTCATATGCAAAGGATTACCAGCATCAAAGTTATTAATCAAGATAGCAGACCCAGAAGACTCACCTTAAACCATATTGACAGATAAGCAAAAACACAAACACATAACATATATCAAACAAATAAGAGTAGAAAATAATCAAAAAAACAGATCACAGACAAACAAGAAGATAGCCAAGAAAACAAAAGCAACAGACTATAAAACTAATACCAATCAAAAAACACAAGTAGACTAAACACACACACAAGATTCACAAATACCAAGTAATTTGAACTAAGAGTGGCTAAAGCAGGTATTTACACCACTCAGTAATGGCAGATCAAGGAGTTAACCACATGGTTTGCACCCAAATTACTTAAATACTATAGAATCTTAAAGGAAGAAAAATAACACTTATAGAGCTATAATAGCAGCAGAATAACAAAATCAACCATATGCACCCTTGATTCACTTAGTCAATGTTACAAAATGGCAAGAACAATACCCATAATCAATTAAAAATAAAAATCCTAATTTATGAAATTAGGTTTTCAAGAAACCCTAATCAATCAAACCCAAAAAATCACCACATCAATACCCAAATCGAAAAATCTTAACACGGCCGTTAAGAATCAAACCTCAATTGATTACAAACATCAACAGATCAAGAAACCCCCAATTTTTTCAAAGAAACCCTAAATCAAGAACTCACAATCCAGAGCCTAGTGCTCTGATACGATGTAAAAATTATCAAATATCAACCTAGAACACCAAGATTATCACTCAACCAACTTCCCCTTAGTGATTTTATTATAAACTCGGTAATACAAGAAGATTAGTCCCCAACTGGGTGCTAACCAATACAAATACAAAGAAAATATCATATTGTCCCTATGTAGATCTAATCATTCCTCACAACAAATATCACTCAGCACTCAAGAACTTGACTAAATAAAGAGATTGGTCAAGATCAAATACAACAGAAAACAATACACAAGATATCTGAGAAAGATATCTTGATCAACTAAACAAGACAAAGAGCAGAGATGGGAGAGAGATGAGACATATTTAGGGATTAATCAAAAGTGAGAAACCCTAGCTCAGATGAGAGCTTATATAGCCCAAATTTTCATATTAGCCCCTTAAGATCTAAACTTGATAGAACTGGAACAAACTTCTTTTATTTCACAGTTTGTCAACTTAGTCCTATACTTAGAAAACAAATATAAGTTTGATAAACAAAAGATTATTTCAACAAAATTAATTGTTTCTACTTTAGTTAAAGGATAAAATCTTCTTTTAAAAACAATGTTGACAATTTTTGCACCTTTTTACCAACTAGTAGAAATGTGTTGACTCCTATGAAGAGTTTCTCTATCCACTTTTACTTTTAGGACTTCCCGCGTTTGACTTATAGATAACAAAGATTCTTGTCGTAGCATCACTAGTTTAAGGAGATCGTACATCGTTAAATGAGGTATTGTTAAACCTCACTAAATGAAACATCTTCTTTAGGACTTATGCTTTAGACGTTGAACCTTATTGAATCTAAAGTTTGCCTTCAAGAATTCAGAAGATGTTTTGCTAAGTTTTACTTAGCGACTACTTAATTTACTTAGGTTATTGCTTGCTTAAATCTATTTAATGAGTGTTAGACACTGTGTTGGCCTAACAATACCCCCTATATGGATATATAAATAACCTATGTTAACTAAATGAAAGTGAATTAATAACTTCTTCTTACTTGCGGACAAAAATTAAAGAAAGTAGTAAACTGATAAACATATTCAACATTTACTATTACAAAACTATATTAAACGATCAAAACTTGATATCACTGTTTGAGCTTGGAAAGGATCTTGACCAGCTTATCAGACATCTTCTCATTTTTTCTATCAACTTCAACTACTAAAACTAAGCTGAAGGTTCTTGCAAGGTCTGTGGTTTCTGGTCTTTGATGAAGCCTATGGAAGATAACTTGAGTTTTATAAAAATTCTGCTTATCAGGGGGTAGCTCATTGATGCTAAGGTAGTCTTTCCTTTAAGGAGTGTTGAATAAAATCATCCATAGGATGGGTTCATTCAACAAGTGTTAGGAAAATATTATAAACAGACTTAATACTGTTAGTATTAAAGTTAAGTCTGTTAGTTATAGTTAGTACTGATAGCTGAATAGTTAGTACTGTTAGTATAGAAGTTAAGTCTGGTAGAGCAAGTTAAGTCTGCCAGCATTAACTTAAGTCTGGCAGTATTAAAGTTAATACTGCTTGGTCAGACAGTTAAGTCTGTTGTAATATTAGTAATAGTTATCAATTTAGCGTTGATTTAGGAAGAGATAAGTATTATCTCTTAACGCGTTTAGGGTTCCTTAAGCTTATAAAAGGAACATAGAATAGTATTGTAAAGATATCAGTTGATTGAGTATTCACAATCAAATAGTAATAGTAACAGCAATTTTAGTATTTGTTCTTGTGTTCATCTTGGTATAAGTATTGATATTCCGCGTCAATATTTATATTCACAGTCATTGTCTCTTATAGTATCTTTGGATTTATTCAAAGGACTATAAGTCATTCAAGGCTCATTCAGATCCTGTTTATACTACCAGAAATAATCCTAAATTATACTACCAGAATTAATTCTAACTTATACTACCAGGATTAATTCTAACTTATACTACCAGGATTAATTCTAAACTACCAAAATTAAGTCTAGATTATACTATTTTACATAAAATTTACACTTTTTCCTCCCCTTAAATGTAGCTTATGGGTTTACCATCCCAATGTTAACCAGCAAAAAATTAAACCTTGGACCATCAAATGCTTTGGTTAACAGATCTGCTACATTTAAGTCCGTGTGAATTTTCTGCACTTGTATCAGCTTCTTCTCATAGCAATCCCTAATGAAGTGATGCCGTATCTCAATGTGCTTCGTCTTTGAGTGATAGACAGGATTCTTGATTATGCAAATGGTGCTTTGATTATCAATATGGATAATGGTGTTCATGAAGTTGAAACCATAGTCCAATAATTGATTTTGCAGCCATAGCTCTTGACTACAGCAGCTTGCAGCAGCTACATACTCAGCTTCAAGTGGTATCAGAGCCACTAAAGGGACTTTGCACAAGATTGAACATAGATCAAAACCTTTTATTCCACCAAATCAAATAATCATGTCTCAACCTGCAAACGATAATTTTTCTCTTCATGATGATGAGGAACTTTCTCTTCATGATGATGCATCTTTGGATGGATCTGTACCAGCAACCAACAAAGGAGATGCTCCTGCTAAACCACCACAAATAATCACCACAAATACACTTTCAAACATTAAACTGCCTGTCCTCCAAAAAGATGATTATGATACATGGGCGATGGAGATGGAACATTATCTTGAGTATATAGATAATGAGGTCTGGAAAGTGATTCAGAATGGGAACTCAAAGAAGCGAGTCACCAAAGGTAAGGATGGTGTATACAGGGTTCTTCCTCCAGCCACACAGGAAGAACAGTTTGCTGATGAGAAAGAAAGGAAAGCTAGAACACTACTGCTAATGGCTGTTCCAAAAGATCATCTCAGACGTTTTCATGGCATGGATGATGCCAAAGAGATCTGGGCAGCCATCAAGACACGGTTTGGTGGTAATGCGAACTCGAAGAAAATGCAAAAAGCTGTTTTGAAACAACAGTTTGAGGCATTTACTATCTCGTCTAAGGAAAGCTTAGAGAAAGGGTATGATAGGTTCCAAAAACTCCTATCACAGTTGGATGCCCTTGGTGCTGGTGTGTCAGATGAAGACGCAAATCACAAGTTTTTGAGGTCCCTTCCTCCTGCGTGGGACAGTCTAGCCATGACAATGAGAACGAAGAAGAATATTGACACACTGTCAATAGATGATTTATACAATAATCTGAGTGTCTTTGAACAAGACATCCAAAAGACATCATCTTCTTCCCTTACATCTGATAATGTGGCTTTTCTATCACAAGCCAAAGCCTCTTCCAGCAAGCATAAGCCAAGCCACAGCTCAGGAAGTTATAGTTCTTATACCACTTCCTCTTCCAAAGCAACAACAACTGCTACTCCTGGTCTTGCTGATGAAGTTATCCATTCTTTTCTAGCCACCAATGCTGATGATGTGGATTTGATACATGAAGACCTAGATCAAATTGATGATCTGGATTTGGAAGAAATGGATATAAATTGGCAGATTGCTATGATTGCCATAAAGATTAAGAAGTTCTACAAGAAGACAGGCAGAAGGCCAAGAGTGGATGGAAAAATGCATGTGGCATTTGATAAGAGAAAAGTTGAATGTTTCAATTGCCACAATACTAGGCGTTTTATTTGTTTCCCGTTAATTATTTAAGTGTTTAATTGCTTTTAATTGTTCATTTTAATTGTTGCTTTTATTTAGTAGTTATAGATACTCAAAAATATCTTTTCTCTCATTTAAATCATAATCCGAGCTAAAACGTGGTTTCAATTTCGCAAGTCGTTGGGGAAACGACCCGGATAATCATTCTTCCCGGTTAAATATACGTATTATATATTATATATATATCTTTTAGAGTGAGCTTTTCTTAAGGGAGACTTTAGAAAAGTTCTTAATTGCTCTTTTGGAGAATATTATATTATACATTTTATTAGTATATAAAAATTACTATCAACCCACCGAGGGACATTACGGTGCCAACTACACCGCCAAAAAGGTTTTTGACTCCGGATTTTATTGGCCCACAATCTATAAAGATGCCCATGAGTTAGTCAAAAACTGTTACTCATGCCAGCGTCAGGGAAAAATTTCACATATGAGATGCCACAAAATATCATTCAAGTTTGTGAAAATCTTTTGATGTTCTGGGGCCTAACTCATGGACCATTTCCATCATCAAAAGGAAACAATACATACTTGTTGCGTAGATTACCTATCAAAATGGTTGAAGCAAAGGCGCTCCCCACAAAAGACGCCTGAGGTAGTTTGGCAAATTCTAATCTCTCTCGCCGATTCGGTGCCCCTCGAGCCATATAAGTGATTGTGGGAGACACATTTTTTGCATGACCAGTTGCAAAGGTCATGCGTTAAATATGGTTTCACTCACCTCTCTCCACCGCATATCACCCGCAGACAAGTGGGCAGGTTGAGGTATCGAATCGTGGTTTGAAACGAATTTTAGAAAGGACCGTAGGCGAAAATCGTGCCTCTTGGTCGGACAAACTAGATGATGCACTCTGGGCTTTCCGTACAGCGTACAAAACACCAATTGGGTGTACTCCGTACAAGCTTGTTTATGGAAAGGCATGTCATCTACCGGTTGAGTTGGAACACAAAGCTTACTGGGCCCTTAAGCATGCAAACTTTGATCTCAAGACCGCAGGTGACCATCGCAAAGTTCAACTAAATGAATTAAATGAACTGCGTGATCAAGTTTACGAGAATTCCTTGATTTATAAAGAGAAAACAAAGAAGCTTCACGACTCTAAGATCAAAAACCACATTTTGAATATTGGTGATCAAGTCTTGCTTTTCAACTCTCGACTCAAGATTTTCTCAGGCAAGCTTAAGTCCCGCTGGTGCGGCCTTTTCACTATAACCGAAGTTTTTCCATATGGTACTGCCAAATTATCTCACCCCGATGGCTCAAATTTCAAAGTAAACTACCACCGACTTAAGCACTACTTCGGAGGGGACACACCAACCATGGTTGTCCCAGATCTCCAGACTTTCCCTAAGGACGAATGAATTCAGGGATCGAGTCAAGCTATGTGACTCGGTTACCAAAAACAAAGCACTTCATGGGAGGCACCCCATGCTTATCCATTTTCTATTTTCTTTCTAGCTTCTAATGTGTTGTGAGGAGGCTTGTACTCTTCCGTTCTTTGTGTTTGTTGTTTGTACTTATGATTGTTTGCTGGATTAAACCCAAATTTTCTGAAGTCTCTCGTGTTCAGTATTTTGTCCCGGTCCACTCGAGCTTCCTAGCCTTTGCTTGCCATTAGTTTGGGGAAATCCGATATCCTAAAGATTCTTATCGACTAACATTTATCTTATAGCACACTTAATAAACGGCTTAAGATATTTGTGATACTTTCTTCATGTTTGAGTTATACATTCAACCTTTTTGAGTTCTAGTATGGGGTTTTTAAGTCTTAGGCTAGGAAACATTGAGGACAATGTTTGATTTTAGTATGGGGTAGTATATCTTCGATATGATCTTACCTACTTTTACTCGTTGTTCTCACGTACCCCGTTTTCCCACCAAAATTTTCAAAAATACGAAAAATTTAAAAATTTTCAAAAATAAATTAAGTGTTTTTGTCATAATTTTGACTTTCTTGCTGGGTAGAATAAGAGTAAATTTTGACCCGATCGAGCGTGTTGAGCTCTAGCTTGTTCCTTAACTTTTAGGCTAAGCGTTCGCGAAATTCGCAAAGAACGAAGAATGATAGAGTTAGGTATGAGTAGGATGCTAAACAAGGATTATTTGGAAATCTTAAGAGCTCATGTATGTAACTTGTTGCTTTTTCTCCCATAAGCTCTTACCCGGATTAATATACGTGCTGTTTTTGGAGATTAAACTTAAATCAACAATTTTTTATATATAGCAAAAATTTTAGTCTTAGTTCAAATTTATACTTAAATTTTTGTGGGGGGGGGGGGGGGGGGGGGGGGGGGGGTGGGGGGGGGGGGGGGGGGGGGGGGGGGGGGGGGGGGGGGGGGGGGGGTTTTTTTTTTTTTTAATATTTTTCAAAAAGAAATTATATTTAATAAAATAAATAAAAATAATATGATGAATGATAAAATGATAAAAAATAATAATAAAAGTTGTGGGCTGATAAAAGTTTACTACCTCTTGCCGGCTCACAACCGATGTGGTAGTCTTCTAAAGAAAGCCCATAGTAAGAATAAAGATCCGAGACTGATAAAAGTTTGCTGCATCTTGCCGGCTCACAACCGATGTTGCAGCCTTCTAAAAGGTCGAGGGTTACAATTGCATAAATGTCTAAATAATTAAGTGTGAATTAATAAATAAATTTCTTTTTGTTAAATTCAAATATGCTTTTGCACTTTGACTATTCTATTTTATAAGCTATGAATATTCGGGAAACCTGAGAGTTTTTTAAACCTAAGGTCCGTGAGTCCCGATACTAGTCTCTGTGGGGTGTCAAAAGCCTGGTCACTTAGCCGCAAGGTTGGGATGTGCCGAGACGAAAGTCGCTACATGGGATGATCTCGCCTTCAAACTCAATAATCTCGGGTGGAACGTAAAGCATAGTATGTTGCAAAACGTTGATCCATGGTTGAAATTTAAAAATAGCACAATCACTTAAGATATAATAAATGTCGGGAGTGAAAAGCTCACAAGTTGCAAATATGAGTAGTGTTAGCATCTTTACTGATATTTAGCTGTGATTTTGTTTTAAGCTTGGTTTGGAGTAAGTGAAAAGTCGGGGACGATGAATTTATCCTTTTTGGGGCATTCTCGGATCGAAATGCATCTTGTTCTATGATCCCTAACAATTATGGAAATAATGAAAGTCGAAATAATTTGAAAAAGTTTTAGAAAAATGGGAAAAATGGGGTGTTTTATAACTTGTGATTTCTTAATTTTTCCCACAAAAGTCTTTGCTACTCTTCAAAGGTTTAGTTGGGAAAGTTTTGAGGTATTTGGTTATAAGGCATATAACATTGCGTGAGGACACGCAATCGCTTAGTTTGGGGAATTTTGATATGTGTGAAAACACATATCCGTTTTATATCAAAATAGGCCCTAAAATGACAAAATTATGCCTTAAATGCTTGTATATTGCTTGTTTTGTCTTTGTGATTGTGTAGGTACGGATATTGCAAAAATCTCAAGAAAACGGTCAAAACCGGACAAACACGGACACGGGAACGGAATTGAGTGTGCAAGAGCCGGGAGAATGCTATCAAAGGTCAACAAAGGTAAAAAAAAGTCAACCTATGGTCAACCATAAAAAGACAAAATCCAAAAATTCCAAATCAGTCCCTCAAAGTTAACCAAATTGCAAAAATAATCCCTAAACCCTAATGGTGTTAACTCTTGTTTATAAGAGTTAACACCCGTTAAACTCTTATATAAACCAACACCAAGCCCGGGCCCAAAAACTTGCCAGGCCCAAAACCTTTATAAGCCCGAAGTTATAAACCCGGGTAAAAAGAAAAAAAAAGTCAAAACCCTTTTTATAAAAGAAAGTTACGCGGGAAAAGTGGTTTCTACTGTTCATCATCTTCCCCGTTTTACCTCGAGCTTAAATCAAAGGGGTAATTCAAATTGGCTACATGGCTTAGCAATTCAAGTGAAAAGGTACACGTTGGCAGAGTATTACATCATCTCTCATTCTCATTGGCCAAAACCCAAAGGGAATGACACGCGGTTCTAACAACAAATACACGAGGAATGAGGATTTTACACTAAAAGGCATACAAAAGAAGCACAAGAGAGTCACATCACGGATTGCCACGCTGGCAATCCGTGTGATCAAAATCTAATCCAAGGGCTCACAATCGACATCCAATGATTGAGTTGAATAGATGGTTGAGATGAAAAGGGGTGTGTAACCACCTTTGGCCTAGAAGCTTCTCCTGGCAGCTATAAAAGGACTCCTTCACCCTCACATTGTCATCTTCTTTTTTCTGCATTTTTCTTTAGTTTTTAAAATAGCTTATGTAACTTTTTAGTTTAAAATTTGTAATTTTCTTTTAAGCTCTTGTAATTTCCTTTTATTAAGTATTGTAATCAGTTTTAAGCATTAATAAAATCACAATTTAGATCTCATAAACTGTTTTCACTTATAAGCTCTTATTTCTCTCAAATGTTTATGCTAATAAGCTCATATAAGATCTTTGAGTCTCTAAGCTTAAATTGAGCTCAATTCAGTCATTTAATCTATTGTAACTCTAAAAACAGCTTAAATACCTTGGCTATTTGGATTTTTGAGCTTTTGGAAGATGAGCTTACTTTGGAAGAGCTCATATGGACTTTTACTGGCTTATTTACAATAAGCCAGAGCTTGTAGATAGCTCAATTGAGCCTTTGATACCTTTGTTTAGCTAAGGCTAAAGTAAGTGTTCATTTAAGCTTTCTGTCTTAATTTTCTTAGTTCATTAATTGCTTAATTGTTGCTTATCTTGCTTATTTGTGCTTATTAATATTTTACCATGCTTAATGAATATGTTTGATTAGATGCTCTTGAGTTTAGTAGTATAGTAGTCATATTTTCATGTTTAGTCTTATAAATGTCATTAAAAACCAAAAAAAATAGTGTAGCTTATAGCTTATTAATTTGGCTTATTATCTGTTTAAATAGGTTTATTAGGTGAGTGATAAGCTGCTTGTTATCTGGTATTCAGGTTGTGCTCAATAGATTTCATATTCATAAGCTTAATTGGAATCTATGAATTTTAAAGGGGTGTTTGGCACAACAGTACTAACACCAAGTTAAGTACTGTTTGAGGCCTTGTGACTTTTGTGGTTGATTCTCAACTTTCAAATAAGTCTGTTTAAGCTAAATTCATAAGCTAGGATTGGGATAATTAGTTTTTCATAAGTTAGGTTAAAATTAGTAGAAATCTGTCAAGTTATTTGCATAATTTAGCTTAGATCTCTTCTAGCATTAGTCATTATCTTTCTTGTCTTTCATTTTGAGTTTTTAGCTTGTTAGAATAGTCTCATTAGGCCTGCATTTTGTCTAGTCTAAGTTTTGGTCATAATTGTGTCAACTGCATCAGATACATAAAAATGCATAAGTACAATTTCTAGCTTCATTTTCAGTAGGTTAAAATAGCATTTAGCTTTTGATTTTCAGATTATAAATAGCTTTTAGGTCATATTTCACAAGTTTACAATTAGTTTTAAAATTCTAGCTTATTTTGTCATCTAAATTTAAGCTGCAAAATTGCTTTTTGTCTTTTCATTTTCAAAGTAAAACTCAGCATGATTTAAGCCTTAGGTCTGTTTTCAAAGTGCTTTTTCATTAAGCTATTTTGTTTCAAAATCATTTTTAAAAGTAGATTAGAGTAGCTATTTAGTTGTAGTATAAGCTTTAATAAGCTATTTCCCTACAAGGATCTAAGAGCTTACCTAAAAATAAGCTCAAAAGTCCCTGCAGGGACTGTTTGGCTCTAAATCCATTTAAGTGCTTATTAGGATTTTATAGCTTTTTGCTTTTAAGTTTTAGCTTAATTTGTTCTTAAAATAGCTTATTAGGTTAGAAGTAGTCAGTTTATAGCTTATTGAGTCCTAGTTAGCTTATTCTAGCTTTTTCAGTTAAAAACCAAATTTACCAAGAATAGCCTGTAGCTTTTTCTTAGTGCTTTTTAGTTGCTTAATTAGATTTCAAAATGTGTTTAGCTTATTATTTTAAGTAGGTCTTTAGTTGAACTTTAAGATAGTGTTAAGCTCTTAGTTGTAAGAATCCATTTTAGTGCTTAAAATTAAGCTCAAAACAGTCCCTAAGGACTGTTTGGTTATTGGTTTTAAAACTAGAGCTTATTTAGTTTTCTAGCTTATTACTTGCTTATTACTAGTTTTAATTAGCTCATTAGCTTAGGTTTAGCATATAATAGCTTAATTAGTCTTAACTTTAGCTTATTTAGTATTATAGCTTATTTAGTTTAAGAAAAGCTCCAAAAAAAATAAGTTAAGTAGTGACTGTTTACTTTTCAGCTATTTTCTAGCTTATTTAGGGCTTTTCATAAAAAGTTTCTTTTATTAAAAATGCTTATTTTTAGGTGCTTAATAACTTTGCTTTTATAAGTTTTTAAAAATAAAAAAAAGGGAAAGTGAAACTCGAGGGTGAGCAAGACTACGAAACCCCTGACTTCAAACACTTTCTACCCTTTTATTTCCTCTTCACACACACTCACTACCACTACGCCCTTGGGTCTTTTTCGTTATACTCTTACAACATTTTACTTTTATACACGTTTTTCCCTTTTAAGTCTATAAGCTGTTTTTAGCTTATTTCGCAGCTTATTCAATAACAAGCTTATTTTTCCTAGGTTCTAATTAGTATAAGCTATTTTGTGTACTTTTTCTAGAATTTTTCTCTTTATTTGTTAATTTTTAATCATTTTTCTTAAACAAAAACTTTAAAAAGTCATAAAAAATAGAAAAATAATCAAAAAAAATATAAATCTTTTTTAGAAAATTTTCTTTTATCATAAAGTTCATAGGAAAAATAGTTTTGCTTTCGTAGGGTCTAATTTGCAAAAATTCGATTTTTAAAGAACGGGATTCGTTTCCGTTCTCGTTTTTCGTGTTTAAAAGCTCATTTCAATTCCGTTTTTGTTCTAGTTTTCTTTAAACTTACTTTTTAGTCAAATAGAGTCCATTTAAAAAGAAAAATTTAAGTTAGGTTTATTTTTAGAAATTTAGGGTTTTTGACCTCCGTTAAGGGGTCCCGTTTTGCGTTTTTAGTTAAAATTTTGTTTCCCGTTATTTGTCCTCGTGCTTAATTGTTATAATTTGTTTATTTTAATTTTTAAAAGTAGATAATCAAATCATCCTTTGTTTCCAATTCAAATCATTGTCCGAGCATCAAACGTGGTTTCAATTTCACAAGTCGTTGGGATAACGAACCGGGAATCATACTTCCCGGTTAATATACGTATCGTATTATTATATATTTGTGTGTGAAATATTTTCAAGGGCAACTTGAGAATTTATTTCATATACTTTTGTGTATTAATATAGTATAGTAAAATTACTATCATTTTTTGGCGCCGCTGCCGGGGATTTGTGATTAAGATTCTCTCGTTTGAAGTTTGCCTATGTCAGTTTAAATCCTAATTCTAATAGAAAATGGGGCATTTCTGCCTGAGAGAGGCACGTTTGGTGGGTGAATACTATCAATTCAAGAAATGTTACCACGTAAGCTAATTAACAAAAGGATAAATGAGTGGTTAGATCCTTATTTAAGAAAAACTGTATTAAACCATTATTAATACGATTGAAAAGTTCGTTTTGTTATTAATTGCCCAATGATTTCTTCTCTCGAGATGGCATATATTCTTAAGACTTACGGCGTTACCATCATCCTAAGACTAGACACATAATTTTTGTCAACAATTAAAGCATCCGCATAAAGCATCTTTTTTATTGATTGTAATATATCCTTGGGAATTAAAAGCAATGGTGATCTTGTTAAAACCCTAGCTCCATCCAGAGACTTTAACCAACTTATCGCTTAATGCAATTTATACACTGTAGTCCATTGTACAACTATCCATGAATCAGAACGTTTATTTGTTGAATTTCTAGGTCACTCTGCTAGCAAACACGATCCAATAAACACCATTTGCAATATTCTCATTTAAACTAGTTAAGCCCGAAGGCGTATCCTAGAACACAGACTTAGGATGGGAAATATTTGTGTAACTATTATTCTAGGAGTATAAATTACTATATGGCGAGCTAATACAGAACTCTAGATACCGCTTGGCTCCAACTTAGCTGATCCAGTTGAATGATAGGTCGCATAGCAAAAAGCGCGTAAACAATATAAATTGATAAACATAAAAAGCATACACGATAAATCAAGAAAATCGATAATAAACAAAATACCAAATATTCAGATCTTTATAAGTAATGGATAATACCCGAAGGTATTGCCTTTCTTCAAAATGTAACTAATAAATTCTAGAGTAATAATTTTAGCCAGGTAAACTACATGAGTAAACGATTGATACCCATAAAATGAATGTTTTACTAAAGGTATATGGTATTAAACAGACTGCTTCATATGGAATTGAATAACGCTGGCTGACCTCTTATGCTCTTTTTCTCTTTTGAAAATCGACTTTTGTGGTTTAGGTATCGAGAATATGATTTAGATCACTCTAAAACTCGTTTTTGAGGTTTTCTATTTATAATGTATGGATGTCGGTTTCAATACGGGAGTATCACTATGGGTTGGATAAGCGTTCTTGGGATTTCTTGGTGTTGGGACCGTCGTGTGATTTATAACAGAATAGTTATGGATTTCCATAACTGTTTTCGGCGTTTTGAGTCAGCGGGTTTACGGAGTTTGAGTTGTTGTTTTGTTTGGGGTATTGTGGTGGAGTGCTGGATAGGTTACGACAAGGGTTAGTAATGGTGGGTTACCGGCGTATTGGTCTTCAGAATAGTAATCTTTAAAATATCTTCATTTAAGCTCAAAATGCGCGCCTTTTGTTATGTTTCACAAATTTACTACCATAATTACTGCAATTCTCAAATATAAACGATTAAGTAACAATTATTTGCAATAACTATACAAAATGGGTTAATATCGTGGGATAAACGATGCTATAAAATAGATGTTATTTGATGTCATCAATGTGATTTTCCCTAAGTTATATTATCCCAAAATACTATGACTACATACTTTCATATTTCCATCTCAATGAATTTCTATAAAACAATTTATATTTTGACTTATGTTGACTTTTACGGTGCATAAACTGTTACGGTGCAACCGGCTGTCAGTCATCAAACTCCTCTAATTATGTAATAACTTTGCGATCTTTCCAGTCATCCATAATGTTCTATTTATACCTTAGAATCTTTTGTTCTTTTTTTATGTTAGAAATGGCTACCGTGTTAACGGTAGTCAGTTTATTATCTATTTGACATGTAGTTCATTTATTTCTTTAATTATCTCTTCTTGGATGATTATATCTATACTTGATCAATTTCCGGGAGGTTGTCCCGCAAACGGCTTTAAAATGTCAAACAACGCGTTCCGGCACGTCCGTAAATGGTCTATACTTGATCTAAAACAGTTTAGTTATAAAACATATGGTATGAATATTCTAAATTCATGTAAATATATTTCTACATTCATTAAAAATATAAGATATTAATTCGGGGTTCACGTTTTTAATTCACGCATCTATGGACGTTAGTTAACCCGATAAGTGACGGAAGGCACCTAGGATCCCCCTAGGATGTCATAGGCGTTCGAGCCCCACAAGGGAGCAATAAGGCTTGTTTTTAGGAATTTTGTCTAAAGGGTGCATGCATATCTAGTTTATTTTCATTTCTAAACACACACTACACCAAATAAAACACACACTAAAATTCTTTTCTCTCCTTTCTTTTCTTGCCTCGTCCGACTACCAACACATACAAAACACATTTATTTTTCAAATTCTGATCAAGAACGTGAAGGACAAAATACATTCGGGTTGATTCTAATAAGCGTGGGTACATAAAAACAACGTTTGGGTTGTTGGTTTCGTGTCAACCTCGTCTTCAAAACCCACTTTGTAAGTCATCATTCTTTTAAAAAAAATTGTACTTTTAGTAGCCTAGTGATGCATAGATGTTAGTTGTACGGTGCATTTTCTAAAAATCAAACACGAAAAATGTACAAAACCCCAATAAGGGTGCGTTCGGGGTTCGAACCAAAATAAAAAGGGAAACAATGGTTGGTCACTTTTATATAATGGTTGCGTTAGTGAGATAATATTATTTGCTTGTTATACATATTTGTTTTGGGGGACGTTTATCATAGTTAGATAGTCGTTTGGAGTAAATGCGTATTGATAAACGTCGCAATGTAGATTTTTGGTCGTTTTCGTCGGATTGATTTATTTAAGGAAAGTGTTTAAAAATTGAGGTTTAAAACCTTGATAATCGTCTGATAACGAACTGGGTCATGCCGAAATTTTAGGGATATTATTTATAATTAGAAGATTTTACTAATAAAACTAATTTCTTAGAAATCCGACATAAAGTCGATATTTTATAAATGTATTTACTACCTCCTGTCCCAATATTATAGTCCACGTTTACCTTTCTTTGGATGTTCCCAAATTAATTGTCCACTATCTAAATATAGATAGGTAATGTTTGATCAGTTTACCATTTAACCCTTTACTTGATAAATTATATAAACCTAACATTTAAAGTAAGTCTTTAATTTAATTAGTCTAAGGTTAAAAACTGTCATTCTGCTAAAAAAAAGTACAGAAGAGATTAGCTGTTTAAATGCATTTTTCTTAAACTGTGTGTTTTTTGTCGGGGGACAATAATTTTGGGACGTAGGGAGTATTATTTTAATAAATCGACTAAAAGACAAAAAATATATCTTATAATTTTATAAATTATAAAACTCCTATTAATTTAGCGTAATTAAAACATGTCATTTTTCATAACTACTACAATTAAATTAGGTAACTTGAGGCTACCAGATGTATTACCAAAACATATTTATTAATATCTATCACCTAAGTCTAGTTATTTTTACTTGTCTATTTTCGTAAATGGTATAAGTATATACTATCTAACATACATACTTTGATATATCTCCTTTGCGTCTAAATCACCAACCACTACAGCACTATTTCCACTAAATCGGTAGACACAAAACAATTTTAACAAAACTCCTATGCATCAAATCCAAATAATCCATTTCAAATATATTTCTAAAACAATCAAATTGCTAGGTCGTATCTGGAAGCCGTTGAACGCCGTTGTCTGACTATCATATTCTCTGCTACTTATTATCTTGTTAAGGTGAGTTCTTGTAGGCCCACTTTTTTTTAAACTATTTTTCGTTAGGGGAAAATGATACTCAAAATCTATTTCAACTACTTTTACTACTGTGCAAAATCTCTTATTTATTTTTGGACAATGTCATTGTGACTATGATTGCGTGTTATAAATGCTATGTGTTTGCTATGAGAATCGATTTATGAAAGTTTCTTTTGGACTCTTATGATCAATACTAATTAGTCGACTGTGTTAGCATCCAAACTGGTAGGCGATGGGTACGGTGGATATAAGCGCGGGGATTTCTATTGATATTTTCTGGGTTGGATACCTTGTATGATGCGTTGATGTGTTTGATATTATAATTTAATATGTTTGCATTCTGCTTTCATATTGCACTATTGTCCACACTCTTAAATTCTAGCACAACAACTGGGTTTACTCCTAAACCTACGAGCTCACCAACTTTATGTTGACATTTTCGAGTATGCAACATTTATTAATGAAAGGTATATGATAATCCACGACCTCGTCTACCGGGATGTTTCTAAAGACAAGGGTTTTCAACCACTTAAAAATGAAATTTTCTGAATGTATCGTAAATCTAAATTCTTGTAACAATGTATGGTTTATCTTGTATTATTGTGCGATGTAATCATAAACGTGAAACTGTGTTTTCGCTTTAGCGTGGTGTGGACAAAGGCGTTTGTGATACGGCCTATCTGATTCCGAGCGTCCATATGCAAGGACGCTCACTCGCAAGACGTAAGCTGTTAAGGGGCTGGTCGAGAGGCAATGAAACGCCCCCGTTTCCTCCTCAAACGGCTTAGCCTTTCTGAAGACGCTCCGCCCTAAACGCGAGTCATCTCCAACCCCCAACAAAGTGAGTTATCCAACGTGAGGCTCATTTCTATGTTCGGTTGAGTCGCCTAAGGATATAACTCTCGCACCTACGTTTGGTTAGTTTAGCCATGTGTGTGTGTGGATAAATCGAATGTATATTTGAGAGAGTCTGACTAAGAAAGTTGTGTAGGAAAAATGATTGATGGTAAAAGTTGACGCTTGGTAATTTTATATTACACAATTCGGAATTTAAAATTTCAATTACGAAATTTAAACGCTACAATACGGAATTTAAAATAACAATACGAAATTTAAAATTATAATATGAAATTTAAAATTACAAATACGAAATTTAAATCACAATTGTCCTAATTGTATTTTTCTCATAGCCAAACAAATTTAGTATTCATTTGTTTTTCTATTTTTGCCGCCTTTCTAAAAATAGCAAGATGCATCTCGTAATCTTTATCAGATTCTTGTTTCAAAAAAGTGTCGATCAAAGCACGGCTCTCTTGTGGAATGTCATTGCATTTCTCGTTGCTTTTATCCAAGTTCATCCTTTAGATGTGCTTGCATTCGCTACAAATTGCAACGGACTATATTTCGTGGTAATCGCTTTCTGACGAACGATATCTTCGTCAATTAGTTTTTTAACAAAAGCTTTGATTTCATCGATGATATATGAAAGTGAACAAGCAATAACAGATTTTTGCGTGAGATTAAGTGTGAAAATGTTAAGTAAAATAGCGATATATATAAAGAGAGTGAAAAAAAAGATTGTTATTCAAAAAATTTGACCATTTGTAAATGGCTTATTCTTTTTCTTTTTGTTGTTTAATACGTCGTTTTACCAATGAAATGGAACTTGGCGAGCAAATGACGAAGGAGTGGCGATGGCAAAAAGGTCATGGCGAGGGAGTGGCGAATGTCACGTAGGAAGTGACTAGGCATTTCATCATTATATCCATCGCTCTAAGTACCGCCTTTTATTTATTTGTTTTGGGTTATAAACGATAGAGATATGCTATATCCGCAAAGAGTTTACAAAATATAATCCACATAATGATTTGGCAAATGTTTTGGTCCAATCATATTACATCATAATATATCTTTTTACTTTTTTATCCTCCATATTTAGTTGATAAATCATTGTGTGAAAATAATTTTGTAAGCATTTTGTGGATCTATCATTGCTATAAACGATATTGTAGCTACAAATTTCGTATAGGGATTGCAAGTTCATAAATATATACTGTTCTTGAACTTTAGTCAAACTACAATGATGGCTTTTGTAATTTACTTTACTACTTCGTACTTCTGAAAAAGCTTTTGATGGTTAGTTTGCTTGGTAGCATCTCGGATAGAGTTTTTCGTTGGAACTCGTCGTTTAATATCTTTGAACACTATAAAGCCTATATATGTAGCTGTATTATTCGACTAATCTAGGCTGGCATGCTGATATTATACACGTAAGACGTAAACTATGAATACTCTTGCCCACCATTTACAAATAGTAATACATTTTAGACCATTGTTTACAATATACATAACATATTTTTTTATATCAATTTAATATTTTTTACTTATTAAACTTTATAATTTTCTTAGTATAAGTTTTATAATTTTTTAATCGAAACAGGTTATAAAAATAAAAAAACCATAGAAGGTATTGTTGGTGTTTTTAAAGGATACCAATAACTCATCTCTTTTTATAAATTAATGGTTCGTTTGGTTCGTAAACGGGTTTAGAATTTAAATTTAAATTTGAATTTGAATTAAGATTTGAATTTGTTTTGATATAAGAAATATATTACTACTTTATAAATAAATAAATGTTTAAAATTTAAAATATGCATTTAAAGATAAAAAAGAAAGTATAAAAAATAGATAAAAGGAATAAACCTACATGAATCCGAGTTTATTTGTGGCCAAACTATGTTGCCCCGATTTTTAAAAAGAAAAAAACACAGACTTTATCCTTAAATCCACATAGAAAGGTAGGATTCAAAAAAGTTAAATTCAAAGTTATGACAACGATATTTGACATTTATACTACATATAAAGCATTTTGCTCCAAATGCTTAAAACTGAATTTCTTAAAACTAAACTTCTTAATCAATTAATGCTTCAAACGCATATAACAGTTGTATACGCATATAACAGTTGTGCGCATACGCATATTATGGAAACTTTTTAATGTCATTAATGGTGATTGTTAGGCTAAACGTAGTGGTGACCGCAGAGGACACCGCCACGTCAGCGCCAACTCAGCTTTCTCTCTCCTAGACCACACAGTGACCAAACACCCGTAGTGGTGACCGCACAGGCGACCGAACAATTTTTTTTTATAAAAAACATTACATTAATAATTAAACATTACAAACTAAAATACGGAAATAAAAATACACGGAAGAAAAGACGAAAAAAAATTACGGAAGATAAAAAATTACAGTAAATTAGTTTGCATTTGTTCGATGCCAAATGTGTTCCACTAGATCGGCTTTAAGATTAAGATGAGTTTCTTCGTCGTGTATTTCTCTGATAACTGTAAGCCTATCTTGTGCCGATCTTACAGGATCATCTTCATGATGTGTTAATGCGTGCGATAAAAGTCCGGGAGGAGATTGCCTTTCCTTTTTCTTTGCGAATCATATTATGTAATATGATGCAAGTGTACATCAAATGCGTAATCCTTTTAAGACTCCTAGACCGTGCAGGAGTTCTTACGATAGCCTATTTTTTCTTTAGCACGTCAAACGCTCGTTCCACATCTTTTCTTGCTGCTTCATGCGCTTGCTTATATCTTATTCGCTTCACATCATTTGACCCTGGCTGCGAAATAGACTTCATAAGCACAACCCATTATGGATATATCCCGTCAGTAAGATAATATCCCGATTTACAAGTCACGTCGTTAGCCACGAATGGAACCTCTAGTGCTTTTCCTACTTTAAGATCATTTAAAACAGGGGATTGACGTAAAAAACCGTAACGTCATTGTTAAACCTGCAAACACCAAAGAAGGGTGCCAAAATCTATAATCTTGTGTGGCAAACACCGATTCTAACAAAATGAAATGGCACTGACCCGGATCCACCTCTACTGAATTGAGCACGAGATAATTGCTGGACATTGAGAAAACGACCATTTTATACAGTCTATGATGCCTATCATACCAGAAAACCCATGTTTGTTCTCGTGAAAAGCGTAGAGTTTTTCGATGTCAGTTTGCGTAGGCCTTCGCAAATATTCCTCGCCATATAACTCTATAACCCCGTTACAGAAATGCATCAAACAATCACGAGAAGTTTTTTCACCAATTTGTAAATATTCGTCTAGAGAATCTGGAACGGCAGCGTATGCTAGTTGGCGAATTGCGAAGGTACACTTCACCACCCTTCTTGAAAATAAGTGCAGTTAGCAGACAAATCTCGAACAATGCGGGTGAACAGCGATCGGTTCATTCGAAATCGTTTACGAAATAAATAGGCTTTGTAAAATGGTTTTTTAGCAAAGTAAGCTAGCACTAGACGGTCATGAGCACTGTAACAATCTCCAACCATATGGCTTCGTTGGTATTTTTGGATTGTAAGAGTAGATGCGTGAATAACCAAAGCAACGTCTATTAAAAAACCGGAGAGTAAACTATTCACTTCCGTTTCATCATCCGTATCATCGAAAAATAAACACTCGGAATTAATTTGAGACATATTGTTTGTAGTGTGTGTTTTTGATAAAAAGTGTATATGTGTGTGAAAATAGGAAAGAAGATGTTAGGTTTTATAGAAAATAAAGGAGTTAATTTTTTTTTATAGCAAACGGTAAAATGGGTAGGATTTTCTTTCATTTACTCGGTCTTCTGCACGATCCCAAAATTGCAAAGGTTTGGGGGACGCGTCTGGTTCGGTCTTGGTAATAGGGGGAACGCGTCTCTCTTGTGTCCATGTGGGATTGACTGGCCGAATGAAACACCCCATTACGTTTAGTCTTAAAATCTACATGGATTATAAAATTTTGGTGTTACCTCATTTAGTTGACAATATTTCCAAGTATAAGACACCCACACATAATTAAATTAATGCAGATAGGTTTAAATCCCCATGGAATATAATCAAACCCATACATAGATTCGCAGGGATGTGATTCCATATTTGGTAATAATTACGACATAGTCTTAATATTGTTAAATCGTTGACGTAATAATGTTTATTTTTGCGTTGTTTCGTCGCGGGATCCCTTGCGGGAACCACTAAACCCATGCGTTATAGAACGTTACAAGAAATAACAATTATTACAATAATATCGCAACTCGGATTAATAAAGTTACATATTACATGTATATATCCAAATAGCATAATGATCGAGTGCTTTAGTCCATATTAATTTCCAAAAATCATTTTTGCATATATATAAAAACACCACATTTATAAATAAGCAAAACCAATTCGAATAATTAATCATACTAAAACACGAGACATTTTATGCACATTAAAACACAACCAATATACGCATCAAACACCAAAATAAGACCCCCAACGTGTTGTCGGGATCATCCTAGAACACGTGATACACATACATTGATTACTCGATTGTAAAAGTCAATATACTTTATGTAAACAAGAAAACTACAAAAGCTGATTGAGCAGAATTTCTGACTTCGAACCACGAGCTTACATGGAAAAAAGTCTTCCCCGGTTTTTGCACTAAACATGAAAGTTTTAGCTACTGGAGTTGTGAATTCTCTAAAAAAAATTCGTAGTCCGACTCCTTACGGTTTGTCAGGAAATCAGCTTTTAGTGGACGAAGGTCAAGCAATCAACCACTTATAAAAACCAATCTTTACATTATTGTAAATTCAGGCGTATCAAGGTATTACGCATCAAAATAAGCAAACACATTATCAAGATGTAAAATAACGACATATTTGAGCTTAATCATGGTTTACATGCAAGTAAACCATGGTTAACAATTTATAATATTAAAATAAAGAACAATAATGTCAATAAACGGAAATTTAAGCAAGCAACATAATAAGCGTGTCAGATCTTGTAAAAACCTTAACCATGTTTATTTTTCCAGATTTTAGGTGATTCTTAGGAGTTTTTATTTCACTAAATAAAATCCTAAAATAGCTCACACATAAAAGGCAAGAAAAATATCACAAAATATACGTTTTTACCGTTTTTTATGTAATTATAAAGCTATATGAACCTGGCTCTGATACCACTGTTGGAAATCATTATCTTATAATCTAATATTACACATAATATTCTACGAGCTATGCATCGGAATTAAACTCATATAGCAACTATAATTAACATAAATAATAAACCGAAAGCGTAACTTTTAGTGAAACAAGCTAAATAAAGAACCGGGGCTTCTTGAGAATACGCATGTGTTTTAAACCCGTGCAAATACCGAAACCTTCTTGAAGTTGCTAAAGTAACATCCTCACGTGGGGGGGGATGGTAACACATATCGGTTATACAAATATTACCCCAAATTTGCTAGTTCCACGAACTACGAATTTACCGATACTAGAAATCAGATCTTAGGGTTACTTCATTAAGGATCCTTTAGGAAGGATAGAGAGATGAGGAAAGATATGGATGATACAAATTGAACAACAATGGTCTCTTTATATAGGGGTGAAATTAGGGCATTTAATTATGACAACTTATGCCTAATTAAACAAAAGTCCATCCCTTCTTTTCTCTTGTACATATTCGGCCAACCCAAGCCCAAACAAGCCCCCATAGTTAACTTTTTGACTTTATTTAATTATTATGTACATTACATATTAATTAAAGGGTTTAATGTTAATAAACGAACTAATTAACGACCTTTAAGTATTCTATCGTTCGAGTATTAATAAATATAATAAATATACACTTATATTATTATACATATTAATAGAATGATATATAAGTGTATAAATGTGTGACCCCTCATTGGCTCACATATTCCTAGCCTTATAAATATCTGTATGACATGAGCACATCCCAACACGCTCTTGCAGACCTTTCGAAGTATTTGATATTTATTGCTTATTAATTTCGGCTACACAATCATATACCGTATATTTTAACTTCGTGATACTTTCTATTCTCTTTTTTACAAACCTTATATAAAACACTAAAAGGGTATATTCATAAGCACGTATAATTGTCCTTATTGGTAGTTACTTTAATAACTATGCGGAAAAGCATTGCATGATGTTTGAAACATCAAAACACTATTTGAACTCTAAAGACACTTATCCATATTCATTGTCATAAGTTTTTGCTTTCGATATCAACATTATAGTTCATCTATGTTAATGAGAGAAACTCATTTATTGATTTTTCTACCATAACCTAATTTACACCACCAGAAAACCTTAATTTAAAAATCTTTCAAAGAGAATTGAACAACAATTAAAAACAAATCAATTAAACAATTCATGTATCAAATGTGCAAACAATGAATTAAAACAATAATAAAATAATCAATAAGAATGTGTACTTTTATCCTATTTTTGACAACAAAATTCAGTACTCTTTTTTTTAAGGATAGAAGGATTTTTTCAAAGTTTTTGTAGGTAAAAGAATGTATTTTTCTCTCCCTAAAAAATGATAACCACCACTAAATTAAACCTTCACTTAAAAAAGCTGTTACAACACAAATTGAGTGAAAGGAGTACTTTCAAATTATTTTTATTACATTACCTTCATAAGAATAAAAGAACAAAGGAAATGGAAGAATCGTTTGGTGATGGATAGTTGAAGCAGGACTCGTTGTGCGATGGATGCTAGAGACCAAAGGGTAATGGAAGAGAAGATGATAATGAAAAAATTGTTTCGTTGCTAAGCTTTTTTGTTTTTTTTAATTTACCTTGATGGTTCAAAAGTATAGATAAAAGACTATCAAATACATGCGTATTTTTTGTTTTTAATATATATTATATCAACTATACAATCAGCAGGCGTCAGGCCAAAAAAGTGGGTTGAGCCACTTGGTTTGTTATTTAACGGGCCGGACTAGAAAAGTGGGTTGGCGCATTTGCTTTGTTATTTAACAGGTCGGATTAAAAAATTAGGTTGGGTGATTTGATTTGTTATACTAAATGGTCTTTGGTGGGCCGGACTAAAAAAGTGAGCTGTGTTATTTGATTTGTGGGCTTCAGCCGGACTAGAAGGCATTAAGTGGGCTGGGCCATTTATCAACTAGCAAAAACAACAAAATAATTTATATATAAAATATATATAATAAATGTATTCATTAGAAGCAGGGATGAGCACGGTACTAAAATGGTACCGAACCGGCACCGTTTTGGTGGTACCGGTTTTTTTCCCGGAAAAAATTGACGGTACCGTTCTCGGAACCGAGAGTATACCCGGTATCGGTTCCGGTACTGGGTTCGGGTAAACCGGTACCGTACCGATTCGAGAACCGTTTTCCATTAGAAAACACATTCTGTTTGATCTATAAATTCTCAGTTATGAATGTATCCAATGTAGTTGTTATATAAGATGCATTTTCTCCTTTCAAAGTTA